>LAVV01010276.1:4025-24932 GCA_001263375.1 Puccinia sorghi
CATATCTCCTTCTGATGGATCCATTGCGGATTTATGTGTAGTGTGATACTAGAGCAAAAACACTAATAATCATAAAGGTGAACATTATTTTGGGCGTAGTAATGAGCAAATTGCATACAAATTGCATACAATATTGCGCGCGTCATACGACGCTAACAAACATGGTCTTATTTCTCATCAATTAATAGCTATTATGAAGTTGGGTATGACACGCTACCCTACTGCCCACATGGTGTACATGAACATGGCCTCCATCAACCGGCAGCTGAATGAGAACACCAAATCTGGCCCACACATTGTCCATATGATACAGCCTATGCAAGAGAAATACGAAAAGTATTGGCGACAAATGGAAGACTTTGCAGCAATCACACTCACCTTCGATCCCCGCCACAAACTAGCTCTGCTTGAATTCCTGCTGCTCTCCGAAGAGAATTCATTGGACAAGGCTGCCATTGGAAGTCGCCTCAAAGTTGTGAAGGACAACATTTCCACTTGGGTTGACGAGATCCATTCACAACAACAAAAAAATCAAATTTGTGGGCAAGATTGGATCACCACTGATGAGGGCCTTGGTCCAATTGAGACTGTCAATGGAACCTCGGATAAGTTGGATTCGTTTTTGTCCATCTCACTTCTACACTCTCTCCGCTGCCACACATGAAAATCACAGCTAGAAACAAAGAGCACAAAACACGGCCAACACAACAGACGCTGTGTTGGCTCAGAAACCTCCGTGACCCGACCCAACTCAAACCCGACCCTACAAGGTCACACTTGGGTTCGGGTTTGGGTAACAGATAATACACTCTGGCCTTACCCGGGCTTTGAGGAGGGTCGGGTTTGGGCACTGTTTTTTGACCCGAACCCGGCCCGGTTGCATCTTGAGACCGGTCAGAGGAACTTGGCAAGGAGATATATGAGGATTTATTGCACGGGGTTACGCTGTAGGGGCTGTAGGGTCTGTGCCTCGGCAGTTGGGACATCGGCGGCTGTTCGCCTGCTCGGCCTTGCGCCAATCTTTAATACAAGTTGAATGAAATTTGTGTCGACATCTCGGCCATTGTTGCTCTCTTGCATCCAAAGACTCCAAACAAATCGGGCAGAGATCTGGGGCTAAGCTGGAAACCATCATTACAACCATCACCAATAGACAGGATAATCGAACAAATAATGATGGGAAGGTTCTCCAGGAGGTGAAGAGAAATGACTCACATCGCGCTTTGCGTGAGTTTGCGGGAATTATTCTTCGACCGCGAAAAGCCAAAACTGGGTGATCTGGAAATTTGGTCACAAGCCTCAGCGAGAGTTCTTGCGCTGATAAGTTTTGCTGACTGAAAGGGCCAGAAACTCATATGCATAGGATCTCGGGGAACAAGTGATCTGTGCAATGACTTGAACGAGCTGTTTCATTTCGACCAGCTTGAAAGAATTATTCACAACAGGCGGCGTCCGGAAATCCACATCACTCTATCCGGATCCAACCCATCGGCAGCAATATCTAGAGAATAAAGTAAGAGATGGAAGCTTTTGGTGATCCCAGTGGTTCTGCTGGTCGGGCTGCTGAGAAAACCTCCCGAGTATGACCAATGCGAGGCCTGATCATACTTATTCAGAGGTAATTAACAGGTGTGTCAGTTTCCTGGCAAGGAATCAAGACCAGACAAGAGGATTCGCAGAGGAGTTTCACCTCCTCAAGCAATCTTACGAGAGCAGCGTCTGCTGTATCTACCCAATCAGAGCTGACGCTGACCTGCGGACTTCCTCAGTCCCAAACACAGGAAAACGTAACGCGTCTCATTCAGACGTGCAACGCACGGAGGAGGGCGATTCCCAAGGACAGGATGGGTAAGTAAGTACCCCCACTGACCGCAGTCCGTCTTGATTTCAGACCAATCATATCTCCTCCACTAGCCAAGTTAGCCGCCCGCATTAGCAATCAGACACAAAAGGATTAGCTGACGGTGAATGTTGTCGTTGATAGCAGATTCGACCACAACATGCGTCCAGCAGCCGCCAACAGCCTGCGCTCATGACTAGCCTAAGTCGTGTAAAGACAACCAGTCAAGGTAGATAGTCTTCGCTATCAACTCGAGCCACATAAGGGGCACAGGCTGCTGGTGCTATCAGAACAGACCAAATCGATCCCATCTGCCATTCCTGTCCATGTCGTTCCCACCTTTCCCTTTTCGCTTCTCCCCTTCTACTAACCAGATCAGCACATAAGAGGCAGACGTCCCCGTTGCTCTTGGTTCTCACAAATAAAAAGGAAACAAAGATTCTGTTCCTTTCCGTCGTTTTATTTCTCCGATCCACTAGCTTCTGCTGCTCTTTTTCCTTCATTGCGTTTATTTCTGAAACGAGGGAGCACTCAAGAAAAGCGAAATAAAGGCATCTATCCAGTTTGGTCCATCTCGTCTCGGAGTAAGCCTTTCCTAATACCATTGATTTTTAGCAGGACACGGTCGGAGCGGCGGGAGAAAGACAAACCTTCGCAAAAGCTTGCTCGTATGCGGGGACCGATCTGATGATGGTGCTATAAAAGAGGAGAAGCGACCTTTGCATTGGGTGAATAAGCCCCTGGTCTTCCGGTGCGCGCTACTAGAGAGGCCATCCGTGCTACAGAACAACTGCTTGGTGAACAGGGCGCGATGACTCCTTTCGTGGACGCAGGCCTTCACATTCGAAGAAGCGGTAAGATCAGAACAGAGTGCGGTGCGCGTTCATGGTCTCCAGCTGTCAGTGTCGCGTACGCTCTCACGCTCGGCAGGCGAGACTCTTGGCAGTCGCGGCTACCCAGAAACTTGTCCATGGACTATTGTTGAGAAGTATGGACGAGCCAGACATTTCAGATGTTTCAGGTCGATATATGTTCCCCCGCCCACAAGAATCTCTGCCCCGCCATCTTTTGTTTGAACATGGCCATTATAAAAGGCCTCTGGGACTTCAAGGAGGAAAGTTGGAAATTGAAGAGATGTGTGTTGTGGTTACACAGAATGGAGGACAAGATGGAATTCCTGTAGTAAAAAAGAAAAAGAAAAACTGTAGTGTGACGCATTAGGGGAGGAGGGTGAACATTAAATTCCACAGCGCCCCATACGGCGTCGGATACTGTCTCCCAACTGTGTTCGACCAAGCGGGTGAGGAAGAAGCAGGCCTGATACACTGGAGCCCGGCAGTTCTTCCCGATCTGTCATGCGACAGTCCCAGACCCCCTTGGGCTTGATTCTTCCAATTAAATGCTGAAATTGTTCTCCTTGGGGATGGGTGAAAAAGTTATGGTACAATCTGCAGCGAAAATGATAAATTGAGTGTTTGAGAAGACCATATGAATCGTGGAAATTCCCTCGTTGCACTTACAAAAAAAGTATATATTTATGTCAAGAACGATGAAGAGGACAGTGAGTGAGTGAAAAAAAGACAAACAACATAACCTTGTGATTAGATTCCCAAGCCTATACCCCCCCTCCCCCCAGGAAATATGGTTGATACTCCAGGATACAAAAAAAGCCTATTTCTTTTCTGAAATAGAAATAGAAACACGCCACCGAATTCAGAGCAGTGGAAAACATAAGCGACAAGAATGAGCACCTAATGAGAAAATGGGAGGCCTAAAAGGGAGACGACGAGGAGGGCGAACTTAGGTTTTGTAACCACTTGGGTACTTTGGCGCCTGACTTGAACAGATCCTCTGCCTTCTGTTTGCCCTTCTCCAGCGTGTTTCCCGTGCCTTTTCCAGAACTTTCAGGCTCGAAGGTCGGCGGACAGGGCAGCGGCTGGGCGGCGCTCAGTAGTTCCGGTATTAAAGGCGGCCGGTTCGTCGATTCTTCCTCACGCCACATCCATCCAACGCAACCAAAAAAAAATCCAAAATCTTCGTCAAATCGAGAGTTTCTTTTTATTTTTTGAAAAAAAGAAGCTGATGGAATGTGATGAGAAAAACAACACACGATTGTAAATTTCGTCAGCGAATTTGATCAGCAAGAGAGATGACGGGGCCAGTTGTAGATCGAGGAGATTACACGCTCGAGTCTTTGGATCTGACGTCAAGAATTCACGACGCGGGGGCGTTTGATCTACACCAACAACAAGAGGACAGTGAGCATTTGCGAGAAAAAAGGGGATAGCGGGTAAAAAGATGTGGGCTACAGAGTATGAAGGGTTTGGTCTGGACGTCTTCGCGCAACGACTCCTTGACAAATTGGTAGACGTCTGAGATCTTGCATGTACTGGGGAGCGCGCCTTCGAGCATAGAGCGGTCGGAAAACTTGATCCTAAGACGAGTCTAAAAAAAGAGTCACTTTTCAGACGGATTGCTATGAAAAAAAAGAGCGGAGAGAGAAGACGCAAAAAATGAATGGCCCAAGACACACGATTGGGAAACGAGCGAGCTTTTCATTTTTCTTCTGGTTTATCTCACGCTCTCTGAGAGATTTAGTGAGCATCGGGGCGTCGGTAAGTTTCTCCCTACAGGCCACTTGTCCGGAGAAGGCCCGTTGAGCCTCGGCCGCCGTGGGTACGAAATACTCGTCTCCCAAATCTTTTTTTTTAGGTATATTCGACCAAGTCAAAGCCAACAAAAAAAATGCATCAATTCAAAAAAAATCAGCCTTGAGAGTATCTCGTACTATGAATATTTAGATACCTGGTCTTGGAGCCGGTTGAGCGTTTGCAGACGGAAGCCATACTTTGATATCCTTGGCTAGTGTGTGGGAGGTGAGATTGTCGGCGTCGGAGGAGGGGCGGGGAGCCTGGGTGGAGGGTTCGAGCGGGGATGTTTTCGAGGCCGGCAATAACTGTTCTTCCTCCATTGTTGAAGCGGCGAGTTTTACTTTTGGCTGCAAGTTGGCCTCGCGACGGGAGTCACCAAGCGTCGTGGCGGAAAATTGATCCGCCGGATACAGGCCGCAGCGACGGGGCGGACCGGGGTCGGTCTGCCCTGTCATCTCGGATCAACTTCCCCGGTCCACGACCGGCCGCGCAGCGGCTGCATCCCCACCACGCTGTTGGAAGGGCCGAGCCAAGCCAACCCTTCAAGAGTTCAATTAGACCAGAGAAGTGTAAAAGCAGCGAGTCAGACTACATCATCCAACCATGCAGTCAGTCAGCTAACTCACCCCACGCAATGTGTTGAATTTTTGACCTGGAGCTCAAGAGTGGTGGAGAATAATTGGAATAAGGGCAGTGATTTTCATCACTGGATTAGCCCAAGGTTGCGGAAAAAGGATAACCAATAAGGTTGATTGTTTGGACTTGGCTATTTTTTAATAGACTAGATAAAAGTTGGACAAGATGTGGTTGAGAAAATGAATAAAGAATAAGTTAAATAGAAACAACTGAGAGAGGAAGATGAATTCAAACTGGGCAGCTTCAGTACAGACTAGATAAGCCGAATGAGAAAGACACCGTACATCACTAATATTAGCCCAGTTCACATAAAATAAATTTAACCCTTCTGAAGTTATACATCAGCAAGGTCTTCCAGCCAAATTGGCTGGCGGAGTGAACCAGGCCATTAAGAGGTATTAATTCTTAATAATCAGCTGAGAGAAATCAAAAGACAAGCAACAATTTACTGAGATAAGTTGGTGGATCAGATTCATGTTCAGGTTTGATTGACTACAAGACTTGAAATATCAGAAAACACACAACAGACTTCTTTTATATTGTTATAGTATCAGTGCTTGAAGAAATAAATGAAATTAAGAGAGAAGGGATGAATTGGATTTTCAAGACAATGGAGAAGCAAAAGCAAAATTAATGCGTGCCAAGTTGAAAATGATAACACATCATTCGAAGACAAAAAAAGAACATAAATATATTTACACCAGAGAAATCTCGATCAAAGAAACAATGAGAAGGCCAAGAGGATTTGAAGAGAACAAACACAACATGATTCCTGAAATTTTCATAAGATATTTTTTCGCAAGAGAAGCAGAAAGAGAGAGAATGGAAAAAGGGAAGAAAGAAGTGCCAAAAAGTGTTGAAAAAAAAAGCTGCGTCGAGGTAAACTTCTTTTTTTTAAGGTTCTGCTAATAATGGTCTGTGCATCCCTAGGTCTTATTGACTTTCACTGAGATGGCATGATTGTACAGCATTGAGAACAACACAACTATAAGAAAAAGGAAAAGAAAAAAGAAAATCATGTCACAGCACCAGAAGAAAGAAATGAAGAAAGAGAGGTGAATACCCCTTCAAGCTTTGTGCGTTGTTAAGAAAAGTAGAAGCTGTGACGGTTTTCTTTTACCAATTTGAAAATGTCTTGATGAGGCTGACAAAAATAAATAAAAAAGAACCGCCAGGTACAAAAATACGAAGTATATAAAAATATAAAGAATAAGGATTACGTAGAAGAAGAAAGGAGTTTTTGCGCCTCTTCCAACTCGTTATCGTCGTCGTTTTCATGAGTCTGGTGAGCATCGTCATCATCGAGCTGTTCGTCATCCCCGCCGGCCAAGAACTGGTCAACCTCAGCCATGAGGTCTTCCTCATCCTCCTCGGCTTTCTTTGATGGTTCGGCGAGGGGAGCACGAGGGAGGCCAGGTTGGGAAGAAGAGGAGGAGGATGGGTAAAGATGAGGATTGTCTTTCTCATGCCCTTCGTCTGACTCTTCTTCCCCGGGCTCCACGGGATGGTCTATGGCCCATTGCTGCCGATTATCCAGCATCGATTGGGCCCGTTGAATCAGCGGGGGCGGCGGAGGCATTGACTGTCGTTGGAATTTCTTCGACCGCACCGGGCCGTCCTTCTCATCGTCGCCGTCGTCCTCGTCCGTCACTCTGCCTGCCCGCTGGCTGCTCCCAAAACTCAGTCCTTCCGGTGGCGATCTCATTGCCGCATGGGAAAGGGGGGACGGTTCGATCAACTTCTCACCCGCTTGTTCGCCTTCCCCTCCCCCTGTAGTCGTCGCATTCATCGAAATGCTTCGTGATTGCGGTTGCGAGCCCCCCTCAGTCCCACCACCAAAGAAGTTCGAGATGACGTTGGACGGTAACAGGCTCTCCCTATCTTTACTAGCAGTGTTGGTCGCTGCCAGTTCCAACTTGCCAATCGAGGGGAGACGTTGATCAACCTTGGGAATGTCCAGCTTCTTTCCAACCTCATCCGCAAACTTATAGAAAGCATTCTTGTTGTCTTCCGTCAAGAATCGGCTCTTGAGGCCACTAAAGAACTCGTCTGCTTTTTGATTGATTGCCTCTGGTACGAGATCAGAGAGAGCTTTAGGAGCTCTCGAGGCGGTCGATGAGGGCTTAGAGGCAGTAGAAAGATCGTCCGACAGTTTCCACGATTGTGTAAAGTCTGTCTCAAAGAATGACTCCAATATCTCGTCCGCCAGTACACACATCCTGAAGGTCGACAGACCAAGATACGCGTCAGGATTGGTGCTGGGCTTAGCATCCTCAGTGGGCTCTGCGACAGTCGGAGCAGTGCCTTCCTGTTGGGGTTGATCGGTTTCTGTCACGGTACTTCCTTTACTTCCCACCTCCTGCTTGTTGTTGAGCGACCCCTTCTGCATCGCGTCGGCGTATTCAAATGAATTTTGCATCAATTTTGAAACAGCTTCACGTCCAGGAAGAGGGAGAAGAAATTCATCGTGATCAGGCGCGTGATAAAAATCTTGAGTGACCTCAATGAGTTGAAAACTCACCAGCAAGATAATGATCCCCCGGCTCGTTTCTGAAAATAAATAACAATGACTCGGATAGCTTTTGACAGAACAGTCAGAGAGATGCTTCACATATGCTACACCCTGGTCTCGGGGAAACTGACCTGCAGGACCTCATCTTTAGTCAAATATCCATCCTTATCGCCGTCATGCAAGTTGAAAAACGCCTGCATGTTTGCCATGAGATCATTGAACATGAATTGACTCAAGCCCAGTACGATATCTTGAAGCGAGAGCGAGCCTTTATTGGAGCGATCCCAAGCATGAAAGAGTCTACGTGAGGCGAGAGCAAGGTTAGTAGTAGATGGGACAAGAAGGGGGAGACATGGGAGTCACGCACCTATCAATCAGCTCGTGATCAACGGCAACACGCTCAACTCTCTCCAAAAATCCGACCGACTTAACCAACGTTTCGTCCCTTGCCCAACTGGCAATATCGGCCAAGAAGAGTCCAAAGGTGGCCCTGGTAATTCGTTGTTCCAGCTTCCCGTCGATCTCGTCATTCTCCCAAAAGCTGGCTGACCCATGAGTCGTACCGACCCCATTAGGATTATTCTCGCCCAAACCACCCACTGATTTCATTTGACACTTGTAGATGGCTAGTTGGAAATGATCATAGACCTGGCCCAGTTGATGATTTGATGTAAATTTGGCTACCTCCTTCAAATTTCGCAAACTGGTACGCTTTGAGAATGATTGGATCGAGTCCACTATCTCACTTCTGAACTTCTTGCGGGCAGACTGGATGGAATCGTCAGTAATGATATTTCCAAATTCTCGGAAGGCCGTTACGAGTAAGATTTGAAAATGAGTGATCGTGCGTTCTTTTGAATCAGCCGATGAGCCCGGATATGCCGAATCACCCAGGATGAGGAAGTAATTTCTCATCGTACTAAGTGTCAAGATGAAATGAGACTATTAACCAAATTGAAATTTGATTGTGCATAGAATCCACCGACATTTGACAACTAGCAGCTCACCTGATCAATTCCGCGTCATCGTTTATTCTCAGCAAGGCTGGGCCATTGATCTTTAAAATCGCTAGAGAGGGAAAAAATCATCAGGTATCATGAAGAGGCGAATTAGCAATTTGACAAGTCAAAATGCTTCAAGTTGTTGCTCACCAAGACTGGAAACAGTGGAAAAG
The DNA here is from genome assembly GCA_001263375.1 of Puccinia sorghi. Taxonomy (NCBI): domain Eukaryota; kingdom Fungi; phylum Basidiomycota; class Pucciniomycetes; order Pucciniales; family Pucciniaceae; genus Puccinia; species Puccinia sorghi. The sequence continues at coordinate 12,839 of LAVV01010276.1, forward strand.
AAGAAGGTATTCACATGTGTTAGCACACCCAATTCTGATTGTTTTAAGTCCTAAAAAAAACTGCTTAGCTCACCCGATTTGAAATAAAACCTGGGTCGACCAAATTCGACGATGAAATAAAATGAAAATTGTTCGACTCAGTCAGTTTGTGGCAAAGATGAAGATCGCGAGCAAAATAGAAAAGGCAAGAGAGAGAAAATAAGCACACTCTGGGCCCGAATAGCAATACGCAATCCACTACCCTAAAGGCAAAGACCAGTGGCATGGAAGCAAGATAGAGGGAGAGGAACCAAGGTAGACTGGCGAGACTGAGCTGTATGTCACGGGCTTTGAAATGTTGTGAAAGTATAGGGAGGGTTCTCTCGACTAGATATTCGAACACTTTTTGATCCAAAATTGTACCGGCCATGGTAGGCGTATAGTATGAAGGTAAAATTTGATCACATAAGATCGAGAGTAGATAGAAGCATTGTTCTTCGCTGGCGTAGATGAGTAATGCAGCGACCACGATCTGGTAATTGAGTAATTTGATTAATGGATCATCTCTCATTCGCGATTTTATTTTTCTTTCCAAGCTCACGTTCATGGCCTGACAATAGCCTAATCTTGGATTCTTCCATGCGTATGCCGATAGGACGTTCCTCAAAGTTTGTATGCCTTTTGCGTCGTTTTGATAGGCCGGATATTCGGGTAAACTTCGATTGAGATCTTTTTCGATTTCATCCAGACTGAAGTTGAGTTTGTGTTTTTTGTTCAGTTGAATATCATTTAATATCCTTTCGTATTCGCCTGCCTGTCTCATCCGTAAGTAAATAGATCCAGTGGATATTTCCCATATCTCTCCTCTTAACTTATTTGGTAGGCCAACTTGAACCAGTCGAATAAAGGTAGGAAACTTGACGATGGTCAGATTGCGACCGTTTTCTAAGTGTGCCATAATTTTCCCAATCAGTCAATCGCTTGACGAGGGTGAGGAGATGAAGAAGAGAGGTGAAGTGAAACTTGAGATACGTTTGAAGTAATCTTTCCATAGTTTAACTTTGCTCTTCTCTCTGAGCTTTCGTGGATCGCCTGGATAGCGGAACTGAGCACCCAAACCAGCATGATAACCACTACCGATGCCTTGGCCTGTGGTGTGTGTGCCATCCTCTTCGTTTGGAGAAGAAAGAAGATGTTCAGAGTAAAATGTCGACACGAAGGGTTTCAGTGTCTTCATTTCTGGGACGGTTGCTTTCAGTTGGTTTCTCAAAGATGCACAGAAGGACTCGCAGCTTGGTTTGAGGCCGTTGAGTTGTAATACCTTGAGAGACAAATGAAGTTAGCGCAAAATAAAAATAAAAATAAAAGCTGTTAGAAATTTTATTTTTTATTTTTTAGATTGACAAACATATTTCAAGTCTTCGTGCCAGACTATGAAGCAGATGGCGAAGGGTGGGGGGCCCAAATCGGAGGAAGGGAGGGCAGCGACTTTTTCGACCTTCCTGATGGTAGCGAGGGGGAGGGAGAAGCGACATGATCTCCGATCGACCGAGACGAAGGTCAGGAATCTTTCAGTGAGAGATAACTTTCCAGACTATGCAAAAACAAAAACAAGTGTTTGAGCGAGGTTGTGTGGTGTGGACACAAGGTGATTGTTTTTTTTTCTTTGTATTTACGTAGACATCTTGTTTTGATTGTAAAGAGAAGCTGGCATTGATTTCGATGAGTGGATGTTGATCGTGTGGTAGTCCGAATGCGTTACAGAAGATGGACTTTGGGGGCAGTCATTCATTAGTTTCAGTCAGTTATATTGATTTATAAAGTGAGACTGACTTCTGGGGTGGGATCGCTGAACATTTCCTTGGTCTGATATTTGCGTAGCATGATGTTTGGATCAAGTTGTCGTTAAGTTCTCGTTATTGTGGTTTTTGGATGAAAAAATTCAAGTTTTCTCTAGAGTGGATGGTCAACAGAGCGCATACAGTTTGGCTGTCCTAAGCGAACTTATTTCTTGGCACACTTAACTTAAACTCGCCTCGACTGCACATCAGGGAGAAACACAATCATGTCAACAACAATCAATCCATCACAACTCCAGAATGCACTCCACATCCTCAACCAGATCGACTCGATTCCCGATATCCAAACAGCCAGTAGTACCACAACAACGTTTGTCATCTCTCATCTATCCTGTCGCGTCTTCAGAGCATCAGTTGTTAATCACCATGTGTTTTTCTTCTTCCAGGAAGAAATCCATTCACACTCCACCACGAATCATCTCCACGCCCGCACTGGAAGCATTGCGAACTCGGAATAGTCGAGAGAAGAAGTCCACAACACGCGGAGCAAAGCCCAGGAAATCTGCCATCCGGCCCAGTTCCCAGGCGGACTTTTTGCGCCGTCTCGAGACTTTCAAGCTGTCGAGCTATCCTGCTGGCAAGCCCCGCCCATTGTCACCTCCGAGCATGGCTGCATACGGATGGACGAATGCGGACAAGAACCGGCTCAAGTGTCTCAACTGTCACGCCTCCTGGGTCCTCGCCACTCCCTCTAATGGTGACTGGGCTTCATCCAGCGGCCTCCAGCTGGGCACCTTGGGCATACGCATGAGGACAGACCAGCATCGTCCCGCCTGTCCCTGGAGGACTCGACACTGCCCTCCCATCGTCTATGCTCCCCCTCGCTCCAAAACCAGCCAAGAAACTTTCGAAACTCTCATCAAAACCGCCACCGAAATCTCCGATGCCCTATTCCCCAACGGTATCACACCCTTCCAAGTTCAACATACTCTCTCCGAGCAGGCCGTTACCACACTCTCCATCGCCCTCCAATCATCCTCCAACTCTAGCACTCGTAACTGTCCCACAACTGCCGCCCTCATCCTGGCTCTCTGTGGCTGGTCCGTCAAACTAATTCAGGCAGGAAGACGAGAATCCTCAGATCACATGTCACAACAGGGGTCTGCATCCCTTCCAGAAGCTAGTCTCTATTGCAAGCTTTGCCATCGGCAGGCACTTCCCTCTTCCAAAAGCCCCACCAACAAGACCTTCGATCCGATCCACCAGCATCGCGAGTACTGTCCCTTCATTGACCCCCATGCTGGATTTGACGAGCCTCTCCTGCCGGTATCCGCCGGATGGCAGGCCCATCTCCAAGCCATCCAGAACGTCGTCGATCGTCAGAACTTCTCAATATGTCCCTCAAAACCTACCTCCATCCCTAACCAACCCTATGTTACCCTCGAAAACATCGCCTCTCACTTCTACCCTCCCCCTATTGCCTCCTCCCTCTCCCCTCTCTCTTCCTCTAGCTCCCACATCAATCTCGTCAATTTTGTCAAGCAAGTCTTGTCCGGTCCTCCCGAAAAACCTGCTGGCGAATCGTAATGCGTTCCTACGCTGGAAGTCGCGCGTAGAAAAAAAAGCTATACCGATTACATTCTTCTTTTTAACGAGATCCTTTTGCCATTCCTGAAACTTGGGTGAAACATTTGCCATAATGCAATCAAGCAAGAATTAGATTGGAGAAATAATGGCTAAATGGATGAATGTAAAACAAATGTGCCGATATAATTCAGAAGAAAGTGTAAGTCTCAAGAAGCCTGGAAATGAGGGTGTCCAGATTTAAGTGGATGAAATGAACCGCGAAACGCTGTGGTCTTGAGGGGAGGAGTGCCCTTGGACAGCCGGTCCAATAGGTCGGATTCAGCGTTCCTTAACTGTACCAGAAAGGCTTCAAGAGAAAAAAAAAAAAAAACAAGTTGATCAGCAAAAAACAAGGTGATCAGCAGGGAGGGAGAGGGCGGAATATTTTGGGTCGAGACTCACGACGCTGGAGCTGAGGGGGTGCGTTTTGGATCTCGGGGAGGAGGGAGAGGTCGTGGGCATGTTCGAACCAATGGTCGCAGGCATGGGAGTGGGAGGATAACCAGTGGGCGTGGTTGAGGAACAAGACGAGCAGATGGCGATGGAGGGAGTTGAGGAGGCGTTGGGTGTCGGCGGCGAACCGGCGCAGGTCGGCGGCCGTGCGGGCGGTCCAGAGTCGCGACAGTCGCAGCGCCGGCTGATCGTCCCGCCCAGCCGTCATCCCCCCCCGTCCCGTCACCCACCCCATCACCAGCCCGTACAACACCCGTGGCGGCGCCGGCTCGTCCTTTATCCGCATCACATCCGACACAATCTCCTCCACCAGCGCTTGCCGAGCCATCGTCTGCTCCATCTGGTCTTGCACCTCTTGTTCCGCTACCTTCCACACCATTCCATACACTCCTACGGTGTGTCCATCATTGTCCCCCGCTTTTCTTTCGTCAGTCAACGTCTTTCGGAAACTCCCTCTTCTTCTGTGCCCAAGAAAGAACTCTACCCACCCAATGCCTCCTCCGGACTCATCGAAAACTTCTCCATCAGTCGCCCCATGTCTAAATCTCGCAACGCTTCCTCTTCCTCCTCTGCCAGCGCTCTCTGCTCTGCGGCGTACCTGTCTGGATGCCTATCCCATGCAACTTTGCACCAAAGAAAGAAAGAGAGAGAGAGAGAGACACGAATCATCAGCGCGTCGGCCGGGGAAGAAAACAACAGATGATAGCGGGAAGAGACCGACATTTGCCAGCTTTTTCGGCGCGTGTACTACGCTCTTGGGTGGAGGAGCACTGAATGAATAGTCTGCTGTTGTTGATGAGGACGGTCTTGTCGACATGGGTGGAAGGTGAGGTGAGGAATTGCAGGAAGCGGGTCTTGCCGGCGAGCATCATGCGTCGGACCTGCAGACGCAGGTGTTGCTCCACCTCTAGTTCCTGGCCAGAGGGGGAGGGAGAAAGGTGTGCAAGGAACCGGGAGATAAGATCCGACGACTGCGGTAGCTCGACTAGTAAAGGGTCGCTGGTCATAGCCACCCGCGGCTCCTGCATCATCTTTCTTGCCTGTTCTTGCATCCTGAGAGGCAAAAACTCTTGTTACCGGTGAAAACGCTTCTATTTTACATGCTCGGGGAGTGGAGCGCAGGTCATTCCGGCAAGAGGCACACGGTGTTGGGGAATTTGCAGCAGGAGTGTATTTACGTATGAAAAACCCTTAAATCGTGGCTAAGCTGGAGGATCAAGTGGACTCACCACTTGCGTCCTGGAATACGTCCTGGCTATCGTCATGATTGTAAGCCGTGCCAATGTCCCTCATATCTCCACGGGCTACCTCGACGCTAGGAATGCCTCCATCGATCATGGGCGACATGCCGGCCCCGGTCACTGGATGGGGATGGCTCCACAGCGCCATGAGCAGCCCGGCCACCGTCATCATCATCATCCGTCGTCGTCCGGCGCCCCCCGCTGCCTTCTTCCCGCAGTCCATCTTGGCTCTTCGGCTCGATGCACCTATAATCTCCCCTCGTGTTAATAATAATCACTCCTTCTTTCTCAGGTTTTTTTTTTTTTTTTTTTTAAATCAAGAAGGGGAATTGCATCACCGAGATACTTGCGCTCTGGACAGACACACACCCACTCCTATATAGGAGACACGGGCAATAGCGGCACGACGAAAGATGGACGGAGAGCTTGGCACCCCACATGATGGTACTTTCTTTGCTACCGACTCGCGAGTTGTCGCATCGGCTGTAATAAAGGGCGCAAAACAGCCGCGGATGGTATGATGGTCCCACGATATTGTTGTGGAGATATGTGTATCGTCGGACGCACGAAACCTTGGGCGAGAACCCAGCCCTTCAATGATGCGGCGAGACATGCTCCTTTCATCTTTGTAACATGTTCTTGTTGCACATATATCAAACAAGCAGTCACCTCTCACACAGAGCAGCCACAATGAATCTTCTCAAGAGAAAAGATCGTCCTGCTAGAGTATCTTGAAAATCCTGTTCAACCTAATTCACAACTGACTATGAATCCTTTCAAGAGAAAGAATAGTCTAGCTTTACTTTCTAGAAAAAGAAAAGATAAAAATAACGAGATGAGATAAGAAAGTCGAGGAACAAACATCAGCCTTCTAACAAAGCAAGAGAGAACGATTGAAGTATCACAGAATGGCATGCTCACCGCGTGAATGACTGCGCATCAATGACACTTAAAGTTGGATGCGGGGTGATGATAATCACACTTGAAGCCTAATCTAGAAGAACTATGTACAACCATATCTATTTCATCTCGTTGTATTTCCTTTTCTTCTTTTTCTCATTCAATTTTATCACCTCCATCGCTTGTTTCGCGTCGTCATCACTCACAGCGTTCCGATTCCTCCTCGCCGCTCAGGTGTGCTTCACTACGCTGTCTCTATCTCTGTCGAGCTTATTTTTTAACAGCGCCGTCGGTCATCCAGAAGATACGTCCTAACCCCTTCTTAGAACCTCTGTTCATCAAGAACGGACTGCAATAATGCTGATTTGAAAGCACAGGCAACAATGTTGTTTATCTAAGAAACAGAAGGCTAGTCAAACTATTTCCTTAGAGGCTGACACCGAGGGACCCTCTCAAGGGCCTGATGGGGCCATGCCAGGATAGCCCACAGATCCACCAGTTTTTCAACGGCAAAGGGTGGTCTAAGGGTGGGAGGTGATGAGTGGAGGAGGGTTAGACCGGCCTTCAAGAAGGTGGTCAATTGTTGTCATTCCAAGGTTTTGGGGTGACACGAAAACGGAGGACCCGTTGTGAGTCACCAAGCCACGACTTGGGTCGGGCCAACCACCCCAACTCTTGGTGCGACATAGGCGGAGTGGCCCGGTGGTGTAAATTATGAATAAGAACTAGATAACACAGTTGCAAGATAAATACTATGTAGCGTGATACATGAAACATGTCTCAATCTGATTACAAACTGACACTGCGCACAAAACGTTACACGCTGGGAGACAGCACTCCTCTCCCGGGTCTTCTTGTTTGGGTTTGATTCCCAGTTTGGAATATGACATGAAGCACTCCATTGACTTCATACCCCACCTCATGTCAACATCCGGGGCAAAAGAGCTTCATTTTCTCAAAATTTTAAATTTTGTTGTTATGGAGTTACGCGAGGATGGTGTTTATGTGGTTATCGAGTTTTTTTTGTACGCGTGGTTGTATTTTCTACTGACGCGACGCGCGGCACGTATTCTCATTCCTTATAAAGTCTCTTGTTTTCCCGACTCTTTGTTCCCTCAAGGAATTTATTTTGTAATCTTTCTCTAAACATCTTTCAAAGTTATAAAATTATATCATAACATTTTATTTCCTCACAAAAAGCCTGAATACACCCTTTCGTGTGAAAATACCTGCTCCCTGTTCCTGCTACGGCTATCCTGAAAATCCTGAGCCACATTCACCTGATTCTTTACACTTAGTACCGGGATCAGTCTTGTTCTCTTTTCTCTCATTATCTCTGAATTTTTCTGCTGTCTGTCTCGTCCCTCCCGCCTCATTCCTGTAGCAGATCAACTGTATTAAACTCTCTAAGCTCAAATCATCGTTGAAATAAACATTCAAAATCATAATCCCAACTGTCCAAGTCGCTGCCAGAGTACAAAAAATTTACAAATGGCCAATACTGTTCTCTTGCCAATACTGACACCCTTCAATCAACTTCTTGAATCCAAACAACCAGCACAGATTTGAAAGGATCGGATGTTGTAGTCCCAGTTTAATTCCATGTTCCAGTGGTCACTCGTTGTACTCAGTTACATACTGGCTCTCACAGCTCCACAAAAGCCAAGAATGAATGGATATGACCACATTTGTCTTGGGGCATATTTTTTGCGGAACATGAACAAAAATCGGCTCGGTCGTGTGGTGCTATCCCCACGGCTCTCCACACGGACTGTAGGGAAAGCAAATTTAATGCCACGCTGTTTTCAAGCCTGATGCAATAATTTTTATCTCTAAAGTGCCACTATTCCAAAAACAAAAAGATAAATAAACACTACATGAATCAACAGAACGGGATATCCGGGTATACTACAATACACTACTCCATACAGCACTTGAGGACCAAAGGGAAAAAAGGGGAAAGAAACTACGAAGTAGAAAGACTACGATAACAGACTGGCACGAAACAAAGAGTGGTAAAACAACTTGATTAGTGCACGGAGAAGCAGGGCAGAGTCGCATGAGGTGTCTAACAGAGGGGCCAGAAACTCACCTGGAAGAGCTGGTGATGAGCTCAGCAGCTTTTTCCGCGATCGCGTAGATAGTGATGGCAGGGTGTGCGCCAATTTGGATGGGGATGATACTGCAGATTACTGACATTAGAAACGAGGCAAGCAGGTTTGCGAACCAAAAATTGGGGCCTACCTGGCATCCACAACTCTCAGGTTTTCCGTGCCGTAAACCTTCAGTTGTGCGTCCACCACGCCCGCTTGTTTTTTTGGCATCATGGAGCATGTGCCGATAGGGTGATCTACGTTTTTTTTTTTAAAAAAAAAAAACCGTTTGATTGAACAAGCGAACATTTGATGAAGTATTTATATTTTTGAAGACTGACATTCAGTTCGGACGCGGCTCTTAACGCTTTGTAGCCATTGCTCGTCAGACTGCACGGAAGAACCAGGATACTGTTCGTTCAGGATCACGTCTGCGTATTGGGGCTGGGCCATAATCTTGCGGGCGTGTTTGGCCGCTTTGGCCATCAGCCAAGCATCGAAAGGGTGGGCCAGGAAGGCTGGATCATTTTTCCCCATGAAGTACATCAGTTGTGGGTGTCTGTCAGCAAAAAGGCGAGCTCCACTAGCTCCAGTTGCTTACCTGGATCAATCAAGGGCGCCTCAGTTGCTTCCGCTCCATGGATGTGCGACGAGCCTCGAGATAAGGGATGTTGGAGGGTGGTCGCAATGGTTAAGCTACAGCAGTGAAGTTAGTTAGTACTTTGAACAAGTCAAGTTTTGAGGACAATGAGAGACTCACTAGGAGGTTTTGGGGTCGGGAATGTCGTCCGACTCCTGAAGATGAAATGTATTACTCTAGTCAGCTGCTGTTCTCAATGTTAAATGATCATCAGAAATGCACTAACAAAGAAGGCATTGATGAGCAAGAATTCCACAGCAACACTGTTTTGAATCCGGTCAGAAATGGCATCAAATTGCTCCTCTGACATAGTCGTTGGGTCTCGTTTGAGGAGCTTGAGTCCTTCGAGCAATTCTTCGTGTGTGACTATTGACTTGAGTGATTGGTAGTCGAGGAGCGATATGCCATGGCTCAGGATGCCGCCGCCAGTGTTCTGGTATAACGCCGTCTGCTCAGCGGCAAACGTAGAATTCCTGAGGAGATCGTCAGAGGAGACAATGCCGGACTTGAGGCGGTAGGTGCCTAGCACTGCTGGATGGTCCGCGAGGTTGGAGCCCACGGCGGGGAGGTCCAGCGCCACAGGAATATTCAAGGATTGGAGGAGACTTGCTTTCCCAATGCCACTTCTTTCCAGAATTGCTGGGGTCCCAATCGAGCCGGCGCTCATGATGACTTCTTTGTTCACCATTGTACGCGATACTGCTCCTAAAGCGGAGTACTCTACGCCAACAATTTGCAGGGGTTTCCCTTCAATGTTCTTGCTGATGAGTTTGTGTACTTCCGCGCCAGTCCGTACCGCCAAGTTGGGCCGGGACTCGATAGGGAAATCTGCGGCACAAACTGGTCAAAACGGTGCGCAAACAAAGAGCGATGTCACAGAGCAAGGAACATACAGTAGGCAGTGGCGCTGGTCACACGAGCGCTCTTGGTGTCGATCGCTGAAGGAAAGATGTAAGCTCCCTCAGTGGTGCCGCCAAAAGGGTCGACAAGTTCAACAGCTCGGTTAGGGAGGACAGCAGCTGTGATGGCCGCGGGGAAGTAAGGCCTGAACTGAGGAGGGACATATTTCGGAAACGAGTTCTCAGCCGGACCTGAGAGTCCATGATAGATGGGATTGTAAATGAAGTGTGCATCGGGCGGTGGAATAATAAATTTCTCGCTCTTCTTGGATGCTCGGTCGATCTCAGACCAACCCCTGCAAGCAACAAAAGTGTGAGATGTGAGCAGGAAAAATCAAGGGGAAGTCAACAAGCCAACAAACCATCCCGGGTTGCCTAGTTTTTCGATGGCATTATAATCTTCCTTGTCGGCTTTGGTGTTGATGAGGAAATTGATAGCTGACGAGCCACCCAGGACCTGCAAGCAAAAAATAAAAATCAACAATGTAAAAACAATGGAGTCTAAGGGAAGAAGACATGCTTACTTTTCCTCGGGGATAGTAGACTTGGCGTTTGCTGGCGCCCACCTGAGGAACGGTGGAGTACTTCCAGTCAACATCTGTGCCAAGAGTGGTGCCTATGAAGAAGGACGCAGGGGGTCAGTCTCTCTTCGTGCAAAATTAAAGCAAGTCTAATCATAAGACTCACCAACTAGTCCCGGGATGCTAATTCCCGTATTGTTGGCACCAGTCCCACCAGCCTGAGTTCACATATGTCTAGCGTCAGTACTGCTTAATTGTATATGAAGCTCGAAATATAGACAGCATTACCTCAAGAACAAGAACGCTCAACGCGGGGTTTTCCGACAAGCGAGACGCTACGGCCATACCTGCGTGCAGAGGGGATAGTAAGCTTGCGTATTCCTTGTTTCATCAGTTTTTGAAGCATTGTTGAAGGCTTACCTGCCGTACCACCCCCAACCACGATGTAATCAAATATTTCTGGCATGGTTGCGGTGTAATATCCTTGAGGAAAGAGGGCCAGGAAGAAAAGGCTGAAGATTTTCGAGCCATGATCCAACATGTTAGAGTAAATCCAAGGGGAAAAAAGCGGCGATAGACCTGCGCTAATGATAGCACAAGATAAGAATCCCACGTATCGAATTGAGGATTGTGCGCCGCAAGACCAAAGACAGAAGATACTTGAAACGGAATGGGATGTGTAAGCTCTGACAGGGGATAGGGACGATGCTTCTGAGGAAAGCCATCACTTTAAATAGTCTACCTCTGGGAATATGGTAGTGGCACATCAAGAGTCAGTGTGGCCTCGTAGACTGGCGAATTGAACACTTGCGCAGGCCTAACACAGCGAGTGCCTGTATCCTCATATGAGCTGGCCAGATAGTGCATGAATGGCATCAGGACGCCACTCTGCCCGTGGCACGGGCCGTCCTTCCCATTTAGTAATTCCCAAGATAAGCCGGCAGGGCCATCCATTGCCATACTCTGCATTTTAAGATATAAGCCCAGAGAAAGAGGTCATCGTGGCATTATTTAAGGTTATCGATTGAAAACCCCGGAACAGACAAGCAGAGAAGGGCTTTATTGCAATGAGCACATATGCGCACATAGGTTCGATTTTCCTATGCCATGAATGGAAGATCCAGTGATTATTTCGGAGATGGGATGCATATTTGAATGTAGACATAACCAATCCATGGAACGACTGGAGACATCAAACGGTACTTACTGTGTGGCCGTGCCAGATCTTCAGTGAAGTTAGCTTCCTGTCGACTTGGGTAGTGGTCAATCGAGTTAGTCGTCTTACAAGCCCAGTTATCTTAACATGTCTGGTTAGAATGCGTACCAAGTGCACGATGCGCAACAGGAGGGACATGAGGTTGAGTAAGAATAGCTGTAGTATGATCCAAAACACTCCTTCTGGCACGCATTTTCACCTAACAACGATGAAGTTGCTCTGGAAAACTTAACAGCGAAAGCGTGTTTGTTATCTCGCTGGTTCAGGGGCTCTGATATTGAGCCCACTTGGTAAATCTCTCACCGACGACTCCGTGACTCTGAAGAGGAGTTAGGTTTGAACCGTATTTGATGATAGTCACAAACCATTATGTAATCCAATCCTCACGTGTTGAATTCCTTCTCGTCCTTTTATAGTTTCTTCTTCATTCTCATCAAATCACTTACACCATTCCTGGCACTTCCAGGGAAGTGCCATAAATCATGTTTTTTCTGAAACCCTTCAGAAGTTATTCAGAATGTTAACATGAAAAGAAGCAGAAAACAATCTGTTGTATGTCTGGATGCATTGCTCAATTCATGTGTATGTCAATGTGGAATTCACCCAGAACCAATCTTGAACACACTGTTGTCAAATGTGAAACTTATTGCCATTCACCCAGGGAATGAGATGATAACTTGAAACAGGAGGTTTGCTTGTTGAAAAAATGGTAACATGTATTTGTAAT
>LAVV01010287.1:4827-22083 GCA_001263375.1 Puccinia sorghi
AATTGCGGTAAACATTTCTCTCAACCTGTTGTTCTTATTTTTTTCTTTTCTCAAACTAATCCTTGTTTTTTCTTCAGTCTGGTTCTAGTTTAATCAATAAAACTGTTAATCTTAATACGATTAACAGTCGAAACAAAAACGACATCGTGGATACCAACTTCGTCAATCCTCTACCCGCCGACGTTAAAAACAAAGAACCAGACACAATCATGTCTAAGACAACAGACGCTGATCTCATGGAAAAGCTCAATTCAGTTCTCTACAAAACTGCGAGTCGATCCCACTTCTCACACAGGAGAATTTTTCTATGTGGCGCTCCAGACACTACGGGCAAATAGCGGTCGCTGCGGCCCGCAGCGACAGCTGACGTTTCACATGTATTTTCCAAACCCGCGCGACCTGTGACACCTAGGCCTGCAACGACAGCTACCCCACATGCAGCGACAGCACACTCAATCACATCGATTGTAGACTCAACACAGCCGTCAAACCCGCAAGTAATCACCCCCCTGGAATTTATAAGAAGCATTATTCAAGCCCAGGATTAAGTACATTTCATTGGCCCACTCTCACTCTTCAACTTCCTCATGCACAAAAAGCTCAAACTAATAATTGGTGATTGATAGGTTATTGTAGCAATCCAGCACTCTTCATACCCAATCAAACCATCCTGATGCAAACATGCAAATGCTCTGTATGCATCAAGTTTCAATACCTCGACGATACCGGACAACGACAACAGGGCCGCTACCTGTCTGCTCGAATCATTACCCAGCATCGATTTGACGATTATCAGAGAGCTATCTCTATCCCTACGTTCTCCCACAATGATGATACACTCTCCGATTCACTCGAATCTCCCTCCACAACCGAAAGCGAATTGTCATCTATTATTGAGCATCAGAACCCCCTTGGCCGTAAGTTTCCCTTTTTTGTATATCCTCAAAAGTTTGTTAGACTTTTCTGATCCTTTATACACTCTAGTCTATGTCATTCTTTTCGTATCGTGGCTCCATCTCTTCTGTAATGTGAGTCGAGAAAACTGCAAGACAGCCATCCGAATGATTATCAATATTCTCCAAGTAGCCACCAAACATCCAAACACGCCTCAAGTGCTTAGGACAATCCCACGCGATCCTCGAACGTTGATCAAAAGGGCCCAGCTGGATGTCACGCTTACCGAGAAAATTTGCTGCCAAATCTGTTTCTGTCTTTATGAATTCGAGCCTAGTGATCTTTGGCTGTGCACATATAAACGTTTCAACAACTCGGATCCCTGCGGCGAGGAACTATTTGTCAAGAGGAAAATCTATCGAGGGCACAGGGACGTAGGCGATCTTGCTTATTACACCAAGCCACCTAAGGTTTCCGCCAATGCTGTCGCCACTCCCCGCTGTGTTTTTCTATCTCAACCCATATTGACATGGCTAACATGGCTTTTGTCAAAGCCAGAAACCGAGAAAGCAATGGAAGAGTGGATTCAATTCAATCAAGACCTGAAAGACCAAGGCTACACTTCTGACGTACAACACGGCCAAAATTTTGTGAACACTGACTGGAAGAAAGAAACAGATATGCTACAAATAGTACTGTCTTTGTTTGTTGATTGGTTTAATCCTCGTGGAAACAAGATCAGCGGCAAGGTGGCATCAACTGGCTTGCTGGCCATTTCTTGTCTTAATCTCCCACCATCCGTTCGGAACAAACTCTCCCATATGTGCATTGCTGGAATCACCCCAGGGCCCTACTCACCCGACCCTCAGACATTCAACCATCTCCTGGGCCCCCTTGTAGACGAACTCATCATCCTTGATGCTGGTATCACCATCCCGACCTATCAATTCCCAAACGGTCGGTTTGTGCAGGCCAAATTGCTTGCTGTCTACGGTGACATTCTTGCAACCAAGAAGGTGGTCGGTTTTGCGTCTCATTCGGCTACAAAATTTTGCACATTTTGTCACGCAACTCAGGCCGAACTCCCCTCATTACGACTTTCAGCAAGACGAGAGAAAGAAGAAACAATCACGGCAGCTCGCAATTCATTGGCTGCCATGTCAGCACAGGCTCAAAGCGAGATTTTGAAAGCAACTGGGGTCCGATGGTCCGAGCTCAATCGTTTGGCTTACTGGGACCCGAGTCGACATGTTGTGTTAGGAGCAATGCACAACTGGCTTGAAGGAATCTTACAAGGGCATTTTCGTGTCCGATGGAGGTTTGGATCCGTCTCACCAAAGGAATCAAAGAAGAAACGTCGAACTGTCCCACAATCAACGTCCGGCCCTAATAAGCGAGCAAGAATACCAATTCAATCAACAATGGAGATCGACTCCGAGGACGAGGTTTGGCTATCCGAAACAGACAGTGATGAAGACATACTACTGAATTCGGGCGAGGGATGCAGTTTCTTTACGGGCGACGATGTGGATCAATTCCGCTCTCTTATGAAGCAAGTAATACTACCGCCTGGGGTACCCCATTTACCTCACAATCTTGGTGAGGCAAGCCATGGGAAATTGAGTGCATCCCAATGGCATGCTCTCTTTGTATTCATCATCCCTATCGTGATTCCTCAAATGTACGTGGATCAACCAGGGAAAGTAGAAGTGAACTCCAACCGCTATAAGTTCCTGGTCAATACCGCACACCTAGTTCAATGTACAAATGTTGTTTTTGCGCGCAAATTCAAGGCAGGCGACTTGAAACGATTCGAAATGCACTACACAAAATATTCCAATTCCGTCTCTGATCTATTTGAGGACGTCAAAATACAACCGAACCATCATTTTGCTCTCCACATTCCTCAACAAATGGCTGCCTGGGGGCCTTTGTCCGGCGTTGCAGAGTTCCCTGGCGAGCGCTTGATTGGATTTTTGCAGAAAATAAGTACCAACAACAAGATTAGTGAGCCTTGCTGTGTATATTTGGCGTTGATGTGGTGGATGTGAATTGCTGATGGATGCTGTTCGCAGCGGAAATGCACCGGAGCATGATGACCCGCGGGTGTCGACTACAGCGCTTGATGGACGATGCTGAGTATACACAACTTAAGGAAGGCCAAGACAAGGACAATCGTGGTACAAGACAGCAACCATGCTCAATTAGGCTGCTATCAAGTAGGTATGACTTGCTTCTCAGGTTGGTAGAAGAGGAGGATCAGTCGGTAGTCCATCGTGATACTTTTCCAGTCCCAAGGCGGAGGTGGGCTCTGTGCGGGGACGTTCTCCCGATTCGATCAATTAATTGCAATGGGCTGATGGTTGGGTCAATGGCTCCGCGGGATTGTGTGGTGGTACAGCGGGGAGGGAAGATGAAGTACGGGCTTGTCAGGCAGTGTTATCGATACAGCGGAAGGAGTCGTGCAGAGGGGGAATTCTTGGTAATGTCAACTATTACCAACCTATACCCAAAGGTAACGAAGAAAATTCCATCTCGGCCATTCCGCTATTTGTTGTTCCTATATGGAATGGTAGTGGGGAGGGTCGAAGACACCGAAGAAGCAGTTTGGCCATCTGAAGTCACCTCCCTGGCATCTTACCAACACCTTGCTCACAACACCTTCTCAATTCCCTCCAATGGAATTGCGCTCATTCCCCATGGGTATGATGCCTTCCTCAACATCTCAGGCCATGAGTGAAGAATGTTTTATTGTTTTTTCCCGCAAGTCATTGCTTGCCAATCAGGCAGAAATGCCAGTGTTTTGTTGTGTGTGCATGTATTCCATGAGCTTGGGTCTCCGACGCAATGAAGAATGTCAGAACTATTGATTTTCAAGTGATATCAAAGATACCATATATCTCCACGGAAGACAATATCATATGGGGCATCAGTTGCGTAGAAACCTCTGCCTATCACCTTGCCCCTTCATCTGCATCACCCCACCCACAACCCCCCATCGTCCCTTCCACACAAAACATTCCTCCCACACACACTCCATTTTTCCCCATCAAACATGCCTCCTGACGAACCCCATTTCACCTCCAGCAACCTCCACGAGTCTTATGCGCACGCAGCTGACGCATTCCAACATGCCTGTCAGTACTACATGCGGCAACAACTTCTCCGTCGCCTGCTCCGTACACGCCGCCGTCGCGTTCTTAGGGCCAGGCGCTTGCGGCGCCTAGCCCATCACTTTCGTTCCGAGATCCTGGCGCAGCATGGTCTTACTGAGGCGTCGTATGGTGCACAACATTCTGCCTTGCTTCACGTTTCCCCCTCTTGTTACTCACTCCACTATTTTCTTACTTTTCAGCCGCAATGATAGCTCCAGACGACAGGCTTTCCCAACATGGGCTTAGTGAAACCACATATGGTGCAACTTCCTCTTGCCTTGCTTTGCTTTCCCTTTGTATTTAATCACTCTGATCCCTGTCTTGCTACATTCCAGGCGCTTTAATGGATCCATCCCAGGATGTGTAACGGATCCGTAACTTGACACCCATCAGTTGCAAACCAATCTGAGATGCACAGTCCTTAAGGCATGTGCGTCGGCTCAACCACTTGTTCTTTCACACCAGAAGTTGCATGTATCTTGTACTAAGAAGAGTCAAGATTCTTCAAATGCAAAGTCTCAGTTGTCCCCCCCCCCCACACAAAGTTCACAAGTGAACTTGATGCCTCATATGCCATGAGTAACTCAGCGTTGTCAGACATAAATAAGAACGTTGTATTCTTTGCATACGCAAGCACACAAGAAAGTATGTAACCAAGCAAACAGGAAAGCAAGCACACAAGAAAGAAAAGTGAAAAAGAATCAGACCCGCGTGTTTGATAAGCACGCGAGACAATGTGAAACGGAATCGTGTGTGGGCGCCATGCTGCCCACTATTTTGGACCTTTACTTTTTTTTGTACTTTAATCTTTTTCTTCCTTTTTTGAAAACAAACCCTTTTTTCCGTATCGCTTAGCCTAACCACCACCCAACCATGCTTGGGGTTAGGGGCAAGGTTTTCACTCCCAATTCTCCTCACCTTCGGGGATTACCATCATGCAATCACCATCCAACCCTTCTTCGCCATCCATATAGTCCCCATCTTCTTCATCATCATCGCTTCCACCCCCCTCCTCATGGCCACCTTGCTCCTCATCATCACTCGCAACAAAGTCGTCCTCCTGGTCGTACAAGTCTCCTGCATCGCCCTCGTCGAAATACTCATCCTCACTCGCGTCAGGGCTGGGCTGGGTTAAGTCGATCCCCTCCTCATCTGAATCCTCTTCTTCTTGGCTGGCTTCTGACTCAGACGAATCCCCACCTACAAGGCCATATGGCTCAGCTAAAACCTCCCAATATTTTCGGGTGAAGGAGGAATTTTTGAGCTTTTCGTCTGGGTGCGTCTCGGGTTTTGGGAGTAACGACTGCTTCGCGTCTGGCAGAAAGGCGAGAGATTTTGTGTCCGGAATGGAGCGTTTTTGAAAATCCGGAAGCTGGTGGTACCATTTGGGATGATAGAAGTCAATCGGTAATCCCTTGGGTGCAACCGTGTAGAAGGATGGCTTTGGAGCTTTCGGACATCTGCGAACACGACGTCGGCTTCGATGAGCTAAGGGGTCATTCTTGGCGGCCGTGTTCATGAGGTTCTCCAAGCGTCGGAAGAACTTGTTTGCATTCTGCGATCGGTAGGGTAGTGTCTTGATCTCGTAAAACCCTTTCCCAGGCACCTCTTCGTCATCGCTGTGTGCACTGATTTGAGCCAACACATCTTGGTATCGCTTCGGGAACTTATTGAGAATTGCAAAGTCACGACGTTGGTCACGTAACTGAAATCACAAAGGTTGGGTTAGTGTATATGTAAGAATTGACTAACATAAAGAAATCAGACATACTCGTTCACGATTTTTTGAATACTTCTTGTTATTGGCTTCCTCAGCAACCTTTCCCGCCTGCTTTGCTTCTTTCTTGTACTTATTCATCGCAAGATAATGCACAAAATGGTTGTACGCAGGTATGAGCAACGTCATATCTTGGGCCATATCGGGATTAACGTTGAGGTAAGCGTATGCCGGGGTCATTGCAAGCTCGGAGAAAGTCGTCAAAGCCGCAATGCGATGGGCAGCGTTGTACAAGGAGGCCGCATCTTCGTCCAAATTGGGACACCACACGCGCAACCCCAACTGGCCCATGAGACCTTGGGCATAGCGAACAAAATTGCTTCCAAGGTGAATTACGGATCTTCCGTATTTGACTCGACCGGCCTGTGCGTTTTTAAGGAAGTCTGCGCTGAGCTGGTTGGAGTACTTGGATCCAGCGCGCTTTTTGACAGCCTCTTCGATTTGCTCGGTTCGCCTGAATCGTTTATAGAACTCTTCAAGAGTGCTGAGCTCAGGAGCCTTCGGAACTGAGTCCTGTTTCAAGAGACCCCAGAGGATCTTGATATGTACAAATAAAGCAGTCTAGGGAAAGTTTGCCGGTCAGCTTATTCGGCAAACGGTGGAATGATGGAGAGAAGATAAATTGTACATACCTTGGTTGGGGTGAATTCGGCAGGAAAATCACCAGTTTGCAGTTGCTGAGGATGGCGCTTGGGGGTCGGCGGCTTGATTGCGATGGCTGGTGATTTCTTGGGCTTCGGGGTTTTCTTCTCATTCATGAACTCGGGAGGGGCAGAAGCTGCACGTTGGGCTCGTTTAGGAGTGGTTTGCGGGGGGGCCTTCTTCTTCGGAGCTGGAACGGATGGACCACTCACAGAAGCCTTCAACTTCATTACACTCTGCTTCCCTTTCGACGACTTTGACTGAGAAGATGATGTTGTTCCACCGATATTGGCCTTCAGCTGCTCGATCTCGTTCACTAGCTTCCCAATCACATCTTGGTAATTTTGATCTGGAGCATTTCGGAAGGTGGCTGTATGATCGACTTGCAAACTAAGGGATTGGTGCGTTGGAACAGGTGGAGATTGAGGGTTTGGGGTGGCCCAGGCGTTGTGAGAGGGATCCATGGTGAGATGTATTTAGAGGTGTATGCGATGTATAATCTAATGAAGTGGTGGATGATGTTCAACGGTTGCGTGGTGGAGTGCAGAACAGGGATATTTAAGGTGTTGCTTGGAAGGCATGGAAGGTTATATTGTGTGATGTCGTCAATTGTTGAGTTGATCAGGTGAGATGATGACGGATTTTACGTAAATATAATCATGGGTGATCAGTTGATGGGTGAGTTGTCGTTGCATATGAATAACTGTCGCCGCAGCTGACGTTGCATATGACGTTGCATGCGGGTTGCAGCGACTGGCTGTCGCTGCGGGCCGCAGCGACCGCTATTTGCCCGTAGTGAGAGTAGTCAATCTTCTCGACTTACTCAAGATAAAGATCGCCATATTCTCGGAAGACGCTGTTCTTACTTCATCTGAAGAACTCATCCTTCGTACTGTTCTTGCCGCTAAAATCGATGCCACCATTCACTCCAATGTCATTAATCATACCAACAAGGAGGATGGTATGCTCATCTGGAAATCGATCAACAACTACTTTGCTTCCACTCAATCGGCACATCGTGCTTGAGTCTGGAATAATTTTTCGATGCTGAACTACGACGATTCAGACATTAATGGGTTCATCACTCGTACTCGTGCTGCTATTGAAAAAATGCATGAAGTTGGCATCAACATTGACACTGATGTTGTGGGATATGAAATAATCAAGAAATTCCCAAATACCCCTGAGCTCAACTCCTCGTCAGCCATTACTCACTCAGGTCAAGAGATGACTCCTGACCTTGTTCTCGATCATCTTCGTCTTCATGCCAACAAACAGTCCATCTCTGGAAACAAGCTTTCTTCTCAGCAAGTTTCTCTCTTCACCGACTACAATTCCACAAAGTGCAAACCGAATGCGCATAATACTCGAGCCCCTCATCCTCAACATCGTTGCTGGATGCTTCATCCTCATCTTCGACCTAACTCTTCGAATCCTGCAAGAGCTGAACAAAGTGTCAGCAGCTTTCATTCCTCTATTTCTCATCCCTCCATGAACTTTGTTCTCGACTCAGGATCATCAGCTCACATGATCTCAAACTTGAATCTTTTCTTCTCCATCGACATCAAAGAAGAAGGAATAGTTAGAACAAGTTCCGGAGCCAAATCTCTGAAGATCAAAGGAATTGGGTCGATCAAACTCTCCAATTCGTACGGAGATATTTTTCTTCACAAAGTTCTATATATTCCCAACATCTGTGTAAATATTCTCTCTGTTTTATGCCTGGTTCTTGAAGGTTATCAAATTGCATTCGAAATGAATTCCTTTTTGATAAAAAAGAACAATAAGCTGTGCATGTATGGACGCTATGTCAATAATCTGCCAACTCTTGAATTCTCAAACCCCGAAAATGATTCACTCTTTTCTTCTGGAGAGCTCATTCATAAGGCTCTGGGTCATGTTAGCTACAAGAGAATCAGACAACGACTGGGAATTCCTATGAACAATTGCCGACCATGTGATGCATGCGCTGTCTCTAAAGTCACTAGGGGATCATTTCATTCCAGACACTCTAAAGCCTCCAAGCCATTTGAAGAAATTCACTTGGATATTGTCGGACATATTACTCCTTCATCTTGTCAAGGTCATCAATACTTTCTCACCATCGTGGATAGCTGTACTCGATTCTGCTCTGCAATTCCACTGAAGAACAAGAGTGAAGTCGGTAATTCTCTAACACAAGCTCTGGATTTTGAGGCAAGACGAATTGGTTACTATCCAACTGTCTTACACTCTGATCGTGGGACTGAGTTCATCAATCAGTATCTCTTAGATTTCTGCAATAAGAATTGTATTAGGACCAGATATTCAGATGCTTATACTCGTCAGCAAAACGGGCTGGCCGAACGCTTTAATCGCACCATCATTGAATCAACTCGTGCAATTCTGAAGGACTCAAATCTTAGTCTGAGTTACTGGAATGAAGTAATCATTAAAGCTAGTACTCTTACCCTCAATCAAATCCCGGCTCATAAATCAAAGAAATCTCCTTTTGAACTGTTCAAAAATTGCTCTTTACCACTCAACTATTTCAAGCCTATCGGACTCAAGGTCTCCTATCTGTATCTTCCTGACAACTTTAACTCAAAACTTGCTCAAATCGGAGGTCTTGGAACTCTAGTTGGATATAATGAAGAATTAAGGTCCTACAGAGTGGCTACTGAAACAGGGAAAGTCATCAACTCTAAACATCTGAAATTTCTGGACTTTCCTGCCTCTGATGAAAAGACATCTGATCTCGACATCAATGACGATTGGACTGAACATGAACTCAACATGATGGGATCCGAACCTGAGAAGGAAAATTCTGAAGCTCTTACTCTAGAAGAAGGAGATTCAACTAATCCCAAAGTGTCTAGACAAGAAAGTGAATCTGATTCTGAAGCTGAAGATGAAGATGTCATTGAAAAAACTCTGGTGCCTGAAGCTCGGACTCTTAGAGACAGAAATTCAAAGATAAAACCCATTAAGTATTCCTACTTGACCGGTGATCCGGATTCATATCAAATTGCTATGAAGTCTGTAAATCGAAAACAATGGGCTGCTGCCGCTGATGAAGAATTTTCTAACATTGAAGGCCATGATGTTTGGGAGGATCAGTGGGAAGAACCATCTTCATTCTTGCGAACAGTCTGGATTTTTAAAACCAAACCTCAAACGTTGTCAGCTGCTGAAAAGAAAAAGGGACGACTCTGTATCCAAGGGTTTTCTCAGATTCCTGGTGTCGACTATGATAACACCTTTGCTCCTACGGGAAAGTTCACTTCTCTATTGATTTTGTTGATGTTGGCGATAGATAAAAAACTGGCGATCAGACAATTGGATGTAATAAGCGCTTTCCTCTTTGCGCCACTCAAAGAAAATCTGTTCATTAAAACTCCGGAAGGAAGCAAACGAAAAGCACCATACTTGAAATTAAAAAAATCTCTGTACGGACTCAAGCAAGCACCTGCCAACTGGTTTGAAACTCTCACCTCCTGGTTTGAACAAATCTCCTTCAAACAATTGGCGGCCGATCCCTGTGTCTTCATTCACAAAGACAAACACTCAATTATCTTTTTTCACGTAGATGATCTTATAGTTGTTGGAGTAGTTGATGAGTTTGAAAAATTTCTCTTATCTCGATTTCCCAACTCCTCTGCCCATGATCCTGATACGCTACTGGGAATGGATCTAACTATGGATCACAAACACCTCAAATTAACACAGGAAAAACTAATCAAGAAAGGTCTTGAACTAGCCGGAATAAATGAATGTTGACCTGTGAAGACTCCCTTGTCAGTTGGAATTCAACTTCAAACTGCCACTGATCGCGAAAGAGAAGAATTTAATAAACTGAACATCAACTACAGAACTCATACAGGCATTCTAAACTATCTTGCTTGCCGTACTCAACCTGATCTCGCTCCAGCTGTGTCAATACTCTCTAGTTTCAATCACGCTCCAGGTATACAACACTGGAAACAGGTTGTACACTGTTGGAAATATCTTGCCGGAACAATTCAATTTGGCTTGACGCTTCGACCAAACTCACAAGACAAATCCAGATCATTACAACATTTCACTGACGCCACGTGGGCAGATGATTTGGAGAGTTGACTATCTAGAAGCGGATCCATATGCTTTTGGAAAGCATTCCCAATCACTTGGAACAGTAAGAAACAGAAGAGTTCTACACTTTCATCTACTGAAGCTGAACTGAATGCGTTATCTTACAGGGTCCAAGAAAATCAATGGATCAAGTTTCTAGTCAAAGAACTCTGGAATGAAAAGTTGGAACCAACTCATTTCCACGTTGACAATCAAGGACTAATTGAAAACTAAAAAAATTCAGTTCTAATTCAAAAACCAAGCACATTGACATAAAAATGAAAATGCTTCAAGAAATGAAAAAGAACAATGAAATACTGGTCACTCTCATTCCCTCTGAAGAAATGATAGCCGATGCTCTCACCAAACCCAGCAATCATGAATCTCTTAGTCGCCTTCAAGAAAGATGTTTTCTAGTTACGGCTCATTACTCATCAAGTTGCGGGGGGTGTTGAAATGTCCTTTCTCAGCCGTGAAACTTTTAGCTTACCTAATCCATCATTCCATTAAGTTCCATCACCTTCACCTCAAGAACCGCCTTTGTCTCAAGTCATTTTCCCTCATCTCTTCACTTTGAACTCCACTTCCACATCCGATCTCCACTTTCCCACTCCACCTTTAACTATATCTCCTCAATCAACCTTAATCNAGATAGAGATGGGATAAGGCATGGATACGTTAAGGAACCCCCATGGAGGTTCCATCTTTTTTTTCCTGGTGCTAGAAGCCTACACTCCTCTTCATCATGATACCAATCTTATCATGATTACTATCATCTCATGGCACCCAGGGCGATTCCAAAGTTGTCATGTTGCCCAAACTGCTTCTGATTGGGGAAGCCTCCTCTTCTGTATTCCTACGATCTTCTCTGCACTTCTCCGCCCTAGTTTCCGTATGTCATTGTCTGTATTGCTTTTTCACCTTCGAATCAGACGAGCGGACCAATTTTTCAATCTAATATAGCAAGGAGATGCCTGATGTACAGGGGTCCTCAGTATTGGACCGAGGAATCAATGATTTTATTACCTCAGTCATAAAATCATTATATATTATTTACACTTATGTCTGTGACATGTGACGTGGTCGAGGACTATGTACATGTATAGGACATGTACCAACACTCAAGGGCTCATGCTAGAAGCCTAGTTAAGCTCGCGGGGTCCTTTCATGCCCCCACCTCCTCCCCAAAACAAATAAAAAAAGAGTTAAAAAAACATGAAAAGAGCTTGAATGAGAGCAATGTGGAATTCTTATGCAAAGTGGTGTCGAGGCACAGTGCCTCTCCACTCGACCCCAGCCGCCACGAGGGGCTTGTTAAGTTTGACCGAGCACCAGTTTCAGCCAGTTTCAGCTGGTTTTAAGCTCCCTCAAGGGAATCAGTCATTAAAACATGAGTGAAAACGATATTGGGACGATGTCTCAAGCACTGTACCCACCCGCCATGTGTCGTTTCGCCATTCTCGGGTTGTTTGTTTGGCATTTTCCGTCTGTCCGTCTTCCCTGCCCTTTGTTTGTATAACAGCCCCTTGTCTCGGGCCATCCCTTTCCTGTCCCATCTCGTCCTTGCCGCAACTGCCCACTCCCGGCTATAATTTCTCAAGCTGCACCCACCACATACACATACGATCGTTTCAATAATAGTAGCCATATTTATTCTTCCAGTTTCTTTCGGCCTTTCACATCGATCAAGCTCACCTTATCGCTCTTGACTTGGTCCTCAGCTCGGTTTCGTCCCAGCACTTCTCACTTCTCTGAGGTAATCAGTCCATTTCATCCGCTCCTGCCGCATACATTCACCCGATCGTGTTTACTTCTATCCGGCTGATAACCCCGTGCCAGCCCAAGATCCCTCACGAAATGGTCAACGTTAACTTCCCCGTACCCGAAAAGATCCCAGGCCAACTAATCACCGACAACCAACATCTCTACTTCCTCAAACAACATCTTGCACATCTTTGCGGCCTTCATGGGTCCCAAAAGTTTGTCAATTTGTTCATACATATAAACAATCCTCGGCTCACATCTTGTTTCGGCTTGCTCCTCAGGTTCCCAGGCTCTCAGCCCGTTAGTTTTACCCAGAAATCACTCGAATTATTGGAAACTGAAGAGTTGAGTTCATCTAGCTGGCATTATATCTTCAATCTTCAACTCTCAGCAGAAGAAACCCTCCATTTCAGTTCATAGGCAGATTTTCCAAATGAAAACCAATGAGCAACTGACTCAAACATCTCCAACTCTTGCACAGCTTCTGGGTATGTGAAAAATCCGATGGAGTGCGAGTGATGGTGTTAATCGTGGTCAAAGGGACACCCCAAGGGCCAACGCAGGAGGTTTACTTTGTTTGTCCCACGCACCGCTCCTTTCAATATTATGGTCTAAATTATCTCAATTTCTTTTGGCTTATTTCCTGTGGTTGTTCTCATTTAGATAGACCGAAAAGACGAGTTTTTCTTGATTGAAAATATCACTTTTCCACATTATGAGAATCCCAATCGGCTACTAAAAGATACGGTTGTCGATGGCGAACTGGTCATCGATGTCGACCCCAAAACAGGCCATGTTAGTCGCTCATTCAACTTGGATCGCCATACTCTTGACGGTTTTCTGACTGATTTCTGCCTCCTTCGCCCCGCATGCAGCAACAATTGCGGTTCTTAGCTTTTGATTGTATTGTATGGGAAGCAAACAATCTCATGATGAGACCCCTGATGAACCGATACGGGGTGAGGTCACCAATTTTCACTCAAGATATCCAGATTAGCAGCCACTGATTATATTCCCACTGGTGTCCTTGACCATTTATGGCACTATTACCAATTTTTTCTTTGGATTCAGAGATTGAAAGACTGGGTCATAGCCCCTCTGAAGAAGCTTATCAACATGCAACCGCATTTGAGAGACAAAATGCCTTTTGAGTTCAGCCATATTCCACCTTCAGTCTATTCTCCGCTGCCATACTAGCATGTTGACTGCGAAGTACCTTTGCTTATTCGTTTTAGCGTCAAGTTAAAAACGATGGAACTCGCCTACGGAATTGATAAGGTACTACATCAGGATCTACCCAAACTCACGCACGGGAATGATGGGTTGATATTCACTAGTGCCACGGCCCCTTATCGAACAGGGACCGATCCTAAAATGTTTGCGCGTTCCTTTTTTCAATCGTAACATCATCGACAACTGATGCTGATATTCGCGTCTTCTTCAGATTAAAGTGGAAGCCCCCGTCCGAGAACTCGATCGATTTCCGCCTCGAACTTCGGTTCCCCCCTTTATCAGACGATCCTTCAGAGGCCGACTTTTACGCGAAACCACTGTTTGTTCTCCTCATGTATTGCGGCAAGGAGGGTGAACAGTTTTTTGATACGGTTGAGATGTCTGATGAAGAATGGTTGGAGTTAGGTCACGATCATCTGGCAATTATCATCATACTTTGGAATGACTAATCCATGTAGAGGTAACTTTGGTCATACAATTATTGACACGACCTTTTTTCTATTTTCCGATTGATTGGCCAACTGATTTTAGACGGAAAGAAAGACGAGAACAACTTGACAATCGAGTTGTTGAGGTGGTTTGGGATAGCACTCGGCAGACGTGGAAAATACTGAGATTCAGAGATGACAAGAAAAATGGGAATTATCGCGCCGTTGTCTTTTCGATTCTGGACAGTATTCGTGATGGAGTCGAGGCAGCGGAAGTAAGTTATATCCTCATCAGATTGCTCCATGGAGTTGATTGGGAACCTTGCCAACATGTCATTGTTTCTTTGCACTATTGTCCAGCTGATCAAGCGGTCGCCCCAGATCCGCCAGGCATGGAAAGCCCGGGCGCAGGCGCAGAGCTCGGGCAACAAATCGCCACACCGTCATCAGCAGGAAACCAATTTCAAACAAAATGCTACCAAATCGCCACCCCGTCACCAGCAAGAAACCAATTCCAAACAAAATGCCACCAAATCGCCACCTCGAACGTCCAACCCTTCTCACAGCAAGTCATCGCCCGAGTCTCGGCAAGTACCCCAACCAGCCTCGTCTGGCGCTTCAGTCAAGCCAGGCCTCCCAGCTACCGTGGCTGTCAATGTCGTCGGTGGTAATCCTAAAACTAAAGGGAAGAAGAAGAAATATTCTCTGGCCCAAGTCGGCTCTGTTGCTGCAACTATGAAAAGAATTTGAGCTCTCTCTTCGTGGCTTTACCCAATGCATCCGTTACATCGAGGGTGTAGCTCGACCGCATAGTTATCCTTAATCCTCTGCTCCTCCACATCGTTCTTCTTTTCCTTTTTACTTTTCCTTGTTTTCTTTTTCTTTTTTTTTTT
The DNA here is from genome assembly GCA_001263375.1 of Puccinia sorghi. Lineage (NCBI taxonomy): Eukaryota > Fungi > Basidiomycota > Pucciniomycetes > Pucciniales > Pucciniaceae > Puccinia > Puccinia sorghi. The sequence goes on from LAVV01010287.1 coordinate 19,703, forward strand.
GCTGCAGTGATTTCCCACATTTACTAGTGCCGAAGATACGGGCAGGCATTGGGTTCTTGTTTTTTTATTGTCTGTTGGTTAATGTATGTACACTAGTTAGATCCGTGCATGGTCTGTAATCTCAAGGGTGTTCGCAGTGAAATAAATTAGCAAACCAGAAATGAGCTTCCTGTGTATTGGTGGTAATTGCTGGATGTGTGTGTGGTGTGAATGTGGCTTCACGTGCTGGACCTGCCATTTGTATTTTAATTGTAGTGAATTTGGATCATTCCTGATATATCCGTTAATTCTGCATCTATAATCTTGCACTTGAACCCTGCCTATTTTTCTTTGAATTCATCTGATGGCCCGCGCATGAAAAAACTAGTGTCACTTGCTATCAAGTAAAATACCAGGTTATCAAGGGACCCTTCGAACAAGTGACATTAGTTTGTTTATGGTGCCGGAAACAGAGGCCAAACACAAAGAAAAACAAATGAAAAGGTGACCAAAAGTCAGTGAAAGAGAATCTGAATAGATCTCGAAAAACAGTCTTCCCAACTGCTCCGGAAAACCACTTCCTATGGGATCTAGCGGTTGATTGGTCAATTGTGGCAAATACCTCATGGATCCACAGCTTCAAAACAATGTTTTCCTCATGAAAGAGATTTGCAAATATGTGTGAGAATCTCTTGGCCGCAGGTATGGATCCAATGTTCCATCTTGCATCTGTGATATTAGATCATTAAAGCAACTGACCGGCAAGGATATGGATTAAATCAGATACAAGAATCAGGAGCAGTGGTGCCAGGAGAAGCTGGAGAGGCACACACACACACTCTGCCAAGCAGAAATCCTGATGATTACATGTAAGTTACTTTCCGCTCCCTTAACACATCCAGCTTGGCTCATTTTCCTTTCCTTCAGCTGGCCGAACAACGTCTGGCAGTGGCAAGCAATATAGGGGGCTTAGAAAGCATATACCCTGCAATCAAAGCGGCATGAAGTGAAGACAAGACCAATTGTGAGGAGGTGCCTGCTACCAACCCCAGGCCCAAACAAGGCCGCAAGATTTTGTCTGTCGCATGGCAAAGCCAAAAACTGCAAAAGATTTTCATTCTCCTTGATGACATTAGGGATTGCCAGAAAACATCATCTCTCTGCAAACCCTGCTGACCACCGCCCCGTGCGCGCAAGCGGGACCTTCCTGCAGGCCCTACTACACTTCAACCTCAACCTGGGTTGCCTGCAGATCGTTTTAGCTGTAAGTGGTTGCACCGTAGATACCCCGCAAGCATCCCAGCCCTTCACAGGCGTCCCAAATGTGACCTGAGCGCCGTGGCCTGCTTCATATGCCAGTGCACCATCCAAATATATCCATCTATTGTGTTGCAGTTGTGATTGCTCATCCCAATTTGGTCAATCTTTTCATTCTGTAATTACTCTTTCTTTTTCATTCTTGTTACACTTTTTCAATCACTTTCTTGTGTGGCTTCAATTAACAATTCTTACCCTGTAAACAATTCACTTTGTTTCCTATATTGTTTTCATTTTCTTGATCACTCATTGTCTCTTCTTTCGTCAAATCACTCATCTTTGCCAACTCCTTATCCTTTCCTTTGCCTTGGCTATCTCACATAGCTTCTATATATCCATTTCTGCATCTCCCCTAGCGTTCCCCAGTTTGGCCTAGAGTAAAATGGCCAGCCTGTTTTCTTTGGACAGTCCTGGCTTTGCTGGCTTCTCAGAATTACTCCCGCCTTCTTTCAGGTCACTTTTTTTTTTCATCATCCTTGCCCCTTTTTTATTATTTTGGAACCCAGCAGGCGGCAAAGTTCTTTGCTCACTTTCAAACCGCTTTTTTTTTCCCATAATGTGACTGCCATTTTTTTTCCCACAATTTTAATCCCAAATCCCCAGGTCCTTTATTCCACATGTTCCTTTCCCACCCTGCCCATTTTACAACTGCATTTAATCCAGCTGGCTCCTTTGCCAACTTGTCAATGGTTGATAACTCTTAGAATCCCATTTCCACTCTAATCCCCCCTATGTCCGTTCTTTTAAGCCTACAGAGAATAGCTTCCCTCTTGACTGATTTATATGTGACCTGTCATCTTTCAGAATCTCAAGTGTGTGCCCTCTATTTATTCCCTGCATCCCAGATCTTGTCTTGAGATCATATTCTCACCAAGCTTCCTCTCTTTTTTATTTTTATAATGGCACCACTCACACATGCATTAGCTCGTCTCCATACACTGCCCAACCAAAATCACCCCCTCCCATTTCTACTAGAAATCCATCCTGGAAGCGCCCTGAATCATTACCTCAAGTTCCCCCACCCCAAACCAATGTTGTTATTTCTCCTGTGCCATGCCAACCCCTGCAGCCCCCCCCCCCCCCCC
>LAVV01010287.1:22664-34719 GCA_001263375.1 Puccinia sorghi
CCCCCCCCTTGTTCAAAACCATTTCCCACATCCACCTGGGATTGCCCAACATCCTGCCTCCCAACAAACTCGCCATTATGCTACCCACACCACACAATCAACTAGTGCCCGTGAGTCCCAAGTTGGAACTCATCCATCCACTTCCAGGCTCCCTGAGTCACGACTACATAGATCCAATCCCTTATCTATAGGTGGTTGCTACTCTTCAGACATTTCCATCCTGTACGTGCCCCCATTGCCACCCGTCAGAGGATGTACAATCCAGGCAGCCCCACCCAAAGCCCGCCTCAAAGCCCTTCCGGGAGCCCTCCTTGAAGCCCTTCCTACCAGAAATCTTACTTCCAGGGTAGCAATACCAATCATTTGACTTTGTATCTCATTGGAGCAGTACCTGAGAACCTCAAGTTCTTTTTGAACCCCAACATCACGTTTCAGAAAGCCACTGTTACCAAGTTGCTTTGCTTAATTCAATACCTGTTCCCCTTGATCATGTTTAAAGGGAAACCTCTAACGGCACAGCTATGAGCTCACTTCAAGGAAAAAATTTCCAGATTATCCGCCTGTCGCTGCTTCCAGCCCCCAACATCAATCACATTGACGTCAATACTTTTGATCCATACCCCAAAAGTCATTCACAAAAGCAATCATCTCTGCCTTAATCCTCAAAGCTAATCCCAATATCCACTTGAAGAACCTCAACAAACCCAATCTGATTGATATCTTCTACCAAACCTATCAGCTTAAGCCCTTCTCTGCCCCGGAACCGTTTTTGGTTGCCCCTCCCCCACTTGGGCCCCCCCATCACAAGGCTCTAAAGCGCAACCCAATATGGTTTGCTATGAAAGTTTAATTTCCCCTTTTCTTCCTTCCCCTTGAGTTAAACAAGCAACATCTTTTGGTGATCTGTGAAATTCACATGCTTGAAGATACCACAAACGCTCACTTGGTTCAAGAAAATGTGCCCTATTACTACTTTGATGGGACAATCCCGGCTGAATACTTAGTAAGTGTTATTTGTCCCATCACATGGCCCATATCTCAGTCAGAAAACTGACTTGAATCATCAATAATACAGGCGCAAAGTTCATATTAACGACTGCCCCTTGTTCAACTTTTTGCTCCCAATTTATCCACTTGATTTCTTGCTCCAGAGCTTCTGTCCAACGCCTTCCCCCTCCCCTCCAGCGAAATTAAGTAGAAGCCAAAAATACAACTCCCAATCAATCTTAAGAAACATCAGAAGACAAATAAACCCAATTATACAAACAAGACACTATTTCAACCAACACCAACATGAAACTGAAAAAGCAGCTCTAAAATCACTTACCACCACTTGGTCCATTCTCAGCTTCGCGAGAAAAATACAAACATTACTTCATTCAAGCCTGCCCTCCTTTGACAGTACTGCAAAAGAATGAAACTTAAACACTCTGTATTTATCTTCTTGGCCTAACATGCAGATCAGGAACCAAATGGCCCCTCACCAACACCCAAGATTTCTTTGCCTCTGCTCTAAATGTGCCCAGTTTACCCATCCACATCACATGGAGGGTAGTAGTTGGCCTGGGCAACTTTTGACACACCACACGGTTACCCGAAATCACCTGAAGGACCACCTTGCTAATCGTGCCACCTCCTGCCGCCCACCATCCTCATCAAATGACCTCCCACTTGATCCCAGCCTTTATACAGCATCACCAAGTGCCTCACTCAACCCCAGCTCAAGTGCCTTAATTCCATTCAATTCCCATCCATTGGTCATGCATGTCATGATTTCATCCATAATATTTTACCTTTTTGAACAGGTCCCTTGCAAGCTGTCCACTGGCATCTCCAATTCAGTTTTGAGCTAATCAAACCTCAATTGCTGAAGAATCACAAGATCCACAAAGGGATAAAATAGCCTTTAGAAAACTCCCTCATGCAATTGCTACCGTAATCAATAGACCCGTATGTTTTGCCACTTATCCAGACAACAGTATTTCCCCCACATTTTTCACCTCTGCCCTTACAGATGAGCTTCCTGGCTACCCGCCATTGTGTGGTGCCTCCCTGTTCAACACACAAATCCCCAAGTCAAATGTGTGTTGTTACTTCAGCTTCCAGTCCCTGTCCAGCTGGCTCACACATTTCCTAGCCAGACCCCACATCAAGGACCTCTTGGATCAATCCCTAGAAGTTTTGAGGCAGCATTTTAATCCAACTTGCGTTCGTGATATCGATGAAACTTATCATTGGAAAATGTTTTTAGGAATTGATGGCCAACCCTACACCTCACCAAGCAGAAACTTGGCCTTTGGAATGTTTGTCAATGGCATCAAACCTTACAGTAATAAACAAATAATCAGGGTGAAAAGCATGCTAGTATCTTCTTCATTGTTTTAGCATGCCTTACATTACCAATTGCACATTGCTTCTGACCACAAAATATTTTCCTTGTTGGTATTTCCCCCGCAAAGAGCCATCACTGACACAGACAAATTGGCTCCTGGAACCTGCTGTCAATGCTTCAAAGTCACTTTGGCGCCTGGTTTGTGGCTTCCTTTGACACATCGCCCAGATTTCTGTCACATCCATGCCACATTAATGCCCTTCTTTGCCAACCTTCCTGCGTGCCGTCGTACTGTTGGCCTTGCCGGACACACATCACATTTTCATATGTCAGCTATGTGTATGAAACTTGGGGGATCCAATGGATATGCAAAGTACTATCACTGTGCTGAGAGTTAATGAAAGCATATAAAATTACTCTGTGCTGCCAGGTGTATTTCTAAGCTAGTAAAACTCAGGTCCCCTTCCCTTCTGGCCTCAATTACAGAAGACTCAAGGTAGGATAAAAATTCTTTAAGATCAACTTACTTGATATACAAGTGAAGAAGACAGAAGTGAAAGCTGGGCTATTCTTATATGAAGAATAGTAGAAGAGCAGTTGGCAAGCACTTGAACTGATTGGCTACTTGTCAGAGGTGGTAGTCTTGCAGAAACTTCTTCTAAGGAACTAGAGAAAGCTCTTAAATGGAGTGTACTATTTGTAGGCTGGGGTCAATCACTGCGGATCAAACTCAGGGCCAGAGAAGGCCACCTTTTATAATCTAGAGGTCTCCCAGGAAGCTAAAAGGAAGCCTTTGGTGTATTGCACCATTATTACATCACATGATTTTGTCATCTTGTATCATAACAATTTGTTTGAGTACTTCAATTCATTCTATTTCCCCATGACATCAGGCTGCATTGCTATAACCAATTACATCATGTGTCAACTTATTTGAAATAGATTGAATTGGAATAAGTTCTCATAGACTTTAGATGTGAAACTTTTCTTGTGTTGCTCTAACTTAAATTATAATACTATTGTAATTGAAATCCGGTATAAATCTCCTCTCTCAACGTATAAATAAGATTTGAAATATATTCACTTCTTATTTATGTACATATTCTATTATTTTATGTACCTATATTATATACATATTTTATGTACTTATTTGCTGTGCAGTCCACAGAAATAATTATTTTAATAATACTTGTAGTACTTTGAGTTCTGACAAAGTACCATAAGGAGTAGGAATTTGGGGGTAGGCCCAGTCATGATTCCTCAATATTAAAGGAGATACAATACTATAATTACATATATGCAGGCTTTTGGATACTCTGGAGTATCTCTAAGGCTGACAGGCCTTGTGCATGTAACCTTGGAATCACTCTGCCTGTCTGGAAACTCATCAAATTTTTGTTGGGTGGAGGAAAGTGGCCTCAAACCAGCAGGGGTTCTCCAGAAAGAATTCTTACCGTTAGATTTCACCTTTGGATTGGGACAAATCATGCCTTTCAACTCATCATCCTCACATCCCCCCAAGGTTATTCAATCGCATTCTACAGGGGTTGTTAAGATCACAGTTGGGGTGATTCAGGTTGACGTTTCTGGGTCTACTTAAGACAATATACAACATGGGACTCAGTTGATTCAGTGGACATGCAAGACCAATCTTCCCAGTTCAATGATGAGGATGATGGATGAGTAACAAATGGCATGGAAAATGGAATCAGGCATTCACAAGGTCACACACTGTGTCATTCTACTCTGTTAAAATCAGGAATCTCTCTAGCTGCTGAAGTTCTTGCATCATCATTTAAGTTTTATTAGGAATATCCCTTGTTTTTGAAAAAACAAAAAATAATCTGCAACAACTTCCAGGCCAAACTGTGGACTTAGGTCCGCCCGGAACATTGGACTCGGGTTGCGGACGAGTCAGACCCTGCTCCGGCGAGGCGGGTCGTATTCTTACGCTCCGGGATCCGTGATCCGGGACCCCGGCACCCCCACAGCCACGCTCCCCGAAAAAAAAACTCACAAAGGAACATTTTCTTTCACGAAAGCCACGAGCCTATGAACAATCAGGACCTTTTGCCAACGAACCAGTGATACCAATGTCCAACTTACTGGATTGTCCACTCAAGATAACTTCACCGGTCAGTGTGCTAGAGGTGAAAAAGAAGGAAACACAACAGAAGACACTGACTTGCCTCTTTCTTTGCGGGCTAAAAAACAGACGGACCTCGCACAAGGATTACTTAACTATATCCAGTCGTATCATGAGGACCATGTCTCCCATCCAGAAGCCCTTAAGCCAGACCTCGACCTTATTAAGTCCTGCAGGACCCCAATCGAAGGCAAACTGAGTATCAATCAAACGACCCTCAACTCACTCATCCGGTAATTTGGCTCAATAGCCCTTCACCAGATATTCAATTATCTCTTGTCACTCATGGTGTCACATCTCCCGTCTTGAAACATCAGGTACCATGCCCATCTTGCTTACATCCTACCCAAATTCCCTGATGATGTAAGTCAATCAACCGCTTTATTATTTTTTTCTTATAAAAAACTTACGCCCTTGAATGCTTAGGTTGATTACTATGTTCTTTCCTATTCCATTTTTCAAAGGTTGGAGTCGAGTTCTCGTACTCAGCCATCTTTTCCACTTCCACCACGGCTGGATCGATCCTACCTGGAGAACTCCCGAGTTGTTTACCGATCAAACTTTCAAACTTGAAGTACGAACGCGCATGTGTCCTGTTTAACATCGCGGCAACGACAATGTCCTTAGGAGCCAGTCATCCGCGCACCAATACCGACCAACTCAAACGCGTCATCGCTTTTTTTCAGGTGATTTTTTTCCCCAGAATTTTACTTGCTTTGTTTGACAAGCTGAGCCTCCTTTTTTGATGAACACCCCACTCTTCTTTTCTGCGATTCATATCATTAGCAAGCTGCTGGTTGCTTTCGTCTACTGAAGGATGAGATCGTTCATACTATTGAGCTGCCTCCAGGTTCACCTAATCCACCATCTCCTGATCTCTCGAACTCTTGTCTATCAGCTCTGGAACACCTTTGTTTATCTCAGGCACAAGAATCAGTCTGGCAACAAGCGGTAAAAGGTATCTTTTTTTCCTCTTTATGATAATCAGCTCCTTTTTCTTTTTGACGTGTACTGATTTCAGCTTGGTAAAGATCAGAAATCTGATGGAGTTATTAGCAAAATTGCCCAAGAAACTTCCCGGCTATACCATGCTACTCTGAATTATATGAAAGAGGTACCGAAGCTTGATATTCATTGGATTGGGTTTGCTTTCCCTGACGTAAGTCCACCTTTCCACGAATTTCACGAGTCTCCTAGTTGATTCTTCATAGACAGTTATTGCATTGGGGTCGCGATTTTTTAAATGAATCTCGAAATTTTCTAGGATTGGATTAATTTCACGCAGTTGAAGTCGGCCCATTTTTTGGCCGTGGCTCAATTTCGCAAAGGACGGGACGATTCAGCAGCTAGAGAGTTGAGTCACATCCCCGAATAAAAAATGAATGGGCCTGTCGAAGATCAAGTTAAGTAAAACTATGTGACTAATAATGATTTGCCTGCACAGATATGGAATCGAAGTGGCAAGACTAGAGTATGCCTGTTCGACTTTGAAAGTGGCCATCTCAGCCGCGAAATCAAGCCACACAGAAACGACCAAGATAGTCTTACAAGAAGCCAAAAACGTGTTTGTAAAAATTCAGAAGTCTCTCGAGGGGGCCTCACGAGACAACGACCTGATCTACTTCAAGAATGTGCCGTCGGAAGCTGGGCTGCCAGTCATCAAGCCCGTTTCGCTCGTGAAACCGACCGTTCCGCCGGCCGTCAGTAATCCGGCCGAGTTCTTGACCGATGATCAGTTTGGCAGGAAGCTCTTTGAGCAGGTCGTGCCTTATCAGGTTTATCGCATCAAAGGAGTTTATGAGGACAGGAAGAAAGATCACCTCAAGTCTGCCATTCAAGACCAAGCTGATAGCCTGGATGCAGAATTAGTGGATGCCCTCAGATCGTTGAACTTACCAGGCTCTTTGGAGGCTGTAAGTTCTTGAACCGTCTTTTTTTTTCTTCAAAGGGCAATCTTCCTATCGGGACCAAAAGAGAGCAACAGAAAAGATGTTGACATTCTGCTTTGGTGGTATCTACTCCTGACTAGTTGGAGCGTCCGATAAACTTGCCACCTTCGCTTATTCGTAGTTCGGAGGAATTACGAAAACAAAATGCTCCACAAACCTTGATTTCAATGTTATCAAGTGTAGAGCAGGCATCGCGTGCCAACACCAAGGCATTGGAGCAAGTAAGCCTGCTCCTCCTGAGTTTGCCATCAGCCGTGCCTGAATGTGACGCCTTATTGATTCTATTTTTTCTATCACTTGGATTACCCAGATCACGATGGCTTTGGATGAAGAAGCGAGCGAGGACCAGCGGCATCGGACTCGATTTGGAACCCAGTTGTGGCAGAGGCCACCTTCTGAACTAGCCAACCGTGAGTTGCGGGAACAAGAGGCACAACTACTGCACACATTTGGCTCGGCGACTGAGAGCGACCGGTCGGTCAAAGGAAGATACCATACCTGGCTCAATGCCATTGAGTTATTGTGCCAAGATGAAGTTGGTTCTTTTTTTTCATTATTTTGCACACATCTTCTCACCATTTCCCTTGCCCTTACCAGGGATGAGGAAAGAGGGTATTGACTCCCTGCTCGTATGTGCGACTTTGAATGCTGGAAATAGGATACTATTCGGAAAGCGATCCCGCCACTCAATTTGACAGATAGGTCAACGCAAGATCTGAGTCTGCCGCCATCGGGAGCGACCGAGTTATCGAGTCCACGCCAGCTTCGGAGATTGTTAGATGACTTGGAAGACCTGCGGGGGGCTCGGAAAAGGATCATTGGCTCGGCGCTCCACTTCTCGAGTCAGGATCAGATCGATCATCCGTTGATTGAAAAATTCAACCGGGAGCTTGAGAACACATGTCAGCCTGCTCTCAATGTCGCCTCGATCGAGGTCGCTCATGACGAACGTATCGAGCTCTTCATTGAAAAGGAGCTGCAGAAATATTCGAAATTCCTTGAGCAACTGGAGGCTAACCGGGTCTCTCAAAAACTTACGATTACCCACCTCCGGGTCAGTACTTACTATTGAAAGCTGCATTGAATGAACTCGTGTCAAAATTTAACATGACTTTTTTTTGTGGGAGTTTTAGAAGGTCAATCAAGAATTCTTGCGGTCAAGGAGCGACGATCCAGGGACCAAGGCGAGGGAAAATGTCTTGCAGGAACTTGATTCGGCTTATCATGAGTACCACTCGATCATTCATCATCTCTCGGAAGGTCTTCAATTCCATACCCAATGTTGAGTGGTCCTTTTGCTTTGATTGACTCTCTTCTGTGACTGCTCGCATAATCTAACATCAGATTGGTTGTGGTGTATCTCGTCTGGTGTGACCTGACGGATGATCAGTCAATAAGTATACGGTGATTCTAGGAAAGCAAGTGGAGAGTTATCTCAGCGATCGACGACGCCAAGCTGTGGGTCTTGAACACCAACTCGCTAATCTCCGCCTAAATTCACCGGACGAAAGGGGCGAGAGCTCTCGCAGAAGTTACCAGATGAATGGGAAGAAGAAGATGGAAGATGGGGATGATGAGGCTTGCCCCCCTTCTTCTGCTTCCGATGCCTCCCATCTCCCACAGAGCCATCAAAAGAAGAGAGTGGTGAAATCTGATGCGTATGATCGTTAGTCTTTCCTTCCTCAGCTAAGAAATGGACTGCAAAGTTGACCAATCCAACCACCCCTCTGTTGAATCCATACATTCAGCCAAGATCCATGGCCCACCAGTATTTTCTGATTAACCATTATCTCCCCAAGATGTTTTCTTTTCTCTTATGTCTAACTCCAATGCTTGTTATATGTTGACTCTGTTGTTATTTTTATGTTGCACATAAATAAATTCGTACATATATATATATATATATGTGTGTGTGTGTATTTATGTTAGTTGGTTTATCTTTAAGTGGGTTAGTGAGTTTGGAAAAGTCAACTCCGGAAAAATCTGAGATCACTCCCGCCGAAACACGACCGACAAAGAACGGCCTGGATTCATTTGCTCCAAAGGAATGGCCAGTCTCTCGCTCTCCGAAAGCAGTCCTGCTCGGACACATCCAGTCGCAGCTCCGCAAGAACCCAACAAGCCATCGCTCGCCAATCTCCCATTCGAAATCAAGCGTTGGATCGTATACTGGCTCAACGACTTGGAGAAGCAGGACGACCCATTCGACTCGGATGACAGCGACATCGAGGAAGTCGACGACGACGAATTCACCGACAAAAAACCACCCTCTCGCAAATCTAATCACCACAACATTCCTACCCCCTCTCAGATCGCAAACCTCTTCGATTTCCCTCCCACCTGCCCCTCTCCTTCTAGCTCTCAACAATCTAAATTCCAGCTCAACTCCATACACTCTCTCGCCCTCGTCGATCGAACGTTTTATGAAATCTGTAGGCCCTTTATTTGGCAGGTATTCTGCGCTTTACACATTGACTCACAAGCATTACCAAGAAAAAAAAAATGACTCAGAATTTTTGAATAATTTTCCTTTTTCTTCTTCTTTCAAAAATAGACCTTGGATTTGGAAAACGATGATCTGAGTAAGCTAAAACTGCTACGAACGGGTGTATTGACACGACAGGCGGATTATGTGCGACGGATATGGTGGCGGGTGTCAATGACGGAGCTAGATGAGTACGAGCCAGAGGGCTGGATGGGCGCTAATGAGGAAAAGAACCCGAGTCAAACGACTCATGAATGGGATGAGTCGGCCCGGTCTTCAGAGCTTCTAGAGATCCTGAAGATGTGCACTAAGACGATCGACCTGGATGTGGATCTCCGGCCGGCGGCGCTCGATGAACACCAACAATTCATCATCCAGCCCCTCGAACCGACCTCGAAATTCCTGGAGCCTATCACACAGCTCACCCAACTGACCTCAATCTCGCTCACTGCACCTTCAAATGGACCACCGTTCAGCGAGCCCTTCTTAGTGAGACTGATTAAAGACATGGTCCACCTCAAGAGCTTCACCTGCTGCTTGATCAACGCCGAGGCGCCTGACTTCGAGAACTCCAACTCGATTACCGTCTGTGAATCCCCCCTGGCCCTGCATCTCTCGCGGCTAAGCTCGTTGAAGGAAATCGACCTGCATCAGGCGGACTGTTTTGACTTGAGCTGGAGCACAATCGAGTGGGCCGGTGGGCTGGAAAACCTCGCGTTTGACGACTGCTGTCGAGCTTCTCTGCCTGCGTTGCAAGCGTTTTGTCAGAAGTTTGCATCAACATTATGCACTCTCGAGCTGACAGACGTGCCCTACGACCAAGGGATATTTGAGAGTGGGGAGGCAACGCGGACGATCAGGGAGCTGGGGACGGGGGACTACCGATTCGAGTTACCGCGCCTGACCACTTTGTCCATTTCGAACGAGCTACCCATGGCCTTCCTGGAGAGCTTCAGGGAGTGCAAGAACTTGAAGCTTTTCGAGCTGGCCCCCAGCCCCTCCATCACCACCACGGACATCGAGCGTCTCACCAGTTCCGACTTCTGGCCCCTCCTCGAGAAAGTCACCATCGCTACCGCTAACTCTGCTCTCTCCCCCGGCCAATTAGAGGCCCTCGAACTCTTCTTCTTGAGTAAGGGCATCAGCCTCGAAATTGACTACGACGACGATGATGATGATGACGATGATGATGATGATGATGATGATGACGAGGAGGACGACGACGAATTGATCGCTCACCGTTTCGATGACGAAATCGAGGACTTGCAAAATGAATGGATGGAAGATGGTGATGAGGATGATGATGATGAGAATGATCTGGACGATTAAACTATTCCTTCGTTTCCTACCGCTCGCTTTGGCTATTCTCTTCACGGAATATTCCTTTTCAAGAAACAAAAAAAAAAAAAAACCCGTTTACCATCGTCATCAACGTCCTTGACCGTTGTGCTTTTATCATACAAGAAAGTCTCTCGTTCCATAGCTCGATCAAAAAAAGAAGAAACTCTTTGTTGTGACGGTTTTTGTTTGTTTGTTGACAATAAACAAAACGTACAAAACAAGGGTCCATGGACCCAATGGATCAATGTTTACAATGGGATACATACGTTATATCATTTGGATGCAGGGAAATCTTTCGATGAGGTGTGTGTGGTCTGACGGAAAAAATAGATGGAGGTTGTGATGTACAGGAAGGCAGGAAAAAAAAAACATAACATGTAATAGTTAAGAGGGAGAGCAGCCGATCCAGTGGGAAAAAACAAGACTAGGGGATGTGGCTTGATGAAAAATGTGGGATAGAATACAAAGATGAATGGAGGAGAACCCCAGGCATGTGAGAATGATATGGTTTACTTGTTTTGTGAAGCTCTCTTGATAGCGGCCTCCGCAGCGGCCCGCCTGGGGTCGAGCTCTGGGGGTTGATGAGGGCCTAGGGTCAGGGACGATTGACTGTGAGACGAGGTGCTGCAATGCAAGTCGAGTTCGATGGAGTCGGGCTCGTAGTGTTCGCCAAGATCTCCGCCAAGTCTATAGCTAGATGCCTTGAGACGTTCGTCGTAGGCTAGCATTCCCTTGTGGATCGCAGAATCCAACTGTTTGAATTGATGACTGAAAAAAAGGAGGATGTGAGAGTGGCAAGACAGAATAGGGGGAGGAGGGATGGAAGGGACTTAACTCGTGGGGGCCGAAGCGGTTGTGGGCAAGCTCGTGGCACAGGACGCGACGGACCATGGGGAAGGGGCGGACGGACTTGAGGTCGTCGGTGAGGAGTCTGAGACGGATGGACCGGCCGGCGTTGAAGTTGACGCCCAAGAGCTGGGGATGGAGCCAGGGATGTAGCTCGCCCAAGAGGCCGACGGAGAGTTGGTATTTGACCATCTGTTGTCTGATGGAAGGATGGGCCACAAGACGCTCGACCAACTCTTGTCTACGATGTTCGCACGGAAGACCAGGTAGCAGCGTCGTCCCGCCGAAGCCGAACCGGTCTTGGGGACCCCTAGTGGCTGTCGTTGAGCGGACCTTCGCGGGGTTCTTGAGTGCCGCTTGTCGTGCCTGTTCTCTCATGGCCTGATGCAGAGGCAGGCTCTGGGCGGGTTGCAGGTCGGCGAGATGGGTAGTGAGGAGGACGAGGGGATACGGGGAGTGAGAGGGGGGGAAGCCGAGCTGATGAAGAGACAACGAGTCCGAGCCGCCGGGCGAGACGAATGTGCGGGGCGGATGCTGGAGGAGCAACTTACAGATGATTCCGTCCGAGTGCCCTTCGTGCAGAGCTGCGGGTATGAGATGTTCTTGACAGAGCTCCCGCAGCGTCAGATGGCGGGAAACCGACTGACTCCAGTGTCTTCTCTCGTGCCGGATGCTCAGTGTGACTCGGCTATCATCCGGGGCAGTCGCCATTTTCATGTCGTGGAAAGTTTGCAGTCGACTTCTTCTGCTGCCCATCAGGGACACTCCTTCACAGGGGGTCGTGACATGGCCGGCCTAGTAATACTAATACTATGTACAGTCGGTTGACAGAAGCACTTTTATTTTTTTTTCCTAGAAGATTGAAGGTTTCACTCAGAAATTTTATGTAGTTCAATTGTGGCCTTGAGAATACTTGTAACACAATAAAATTTCAGATTACATCAGTCTTGAACTCT
>LAVV01010287.1:45769-57726 GCA_001263375.1 Puccinia sorghi
GAAGAGGGGGGATGATTGTGACTGGGATTTGAGACTGAGAATTTCCAAATGCCTTGTTTCTTCTGGAAGTAAACCGAGCAAGAGAAGGGACAGCCAATCAAATGAGTGAACTTAGGATTGTTGCATGGGTTGTGTTTTCGTTGATTTTGAACAGCAGACCATATTTCAAGAAAAGAAAGCAGGAAATTAGTCATTGCCAATCAATAAAATCAAGAAAAAATATAATGAGAATAGAGAAAGGGAAATCATACTGGTCGCATTTGAAGATGTTTTTCTTGTACTTTTCAGATCTTCTGATGCAGATATCATAACCATTATCTTGAACAAACCTATTCATTGTCTCAACCATTTCTTCAGGATCTTGAAATTCACTTTCAGGTGGGGGGGCATTCATTTTCTTGACCAGAATCAACGCCAGAGTGATCAACGGATTGCTTGCCATCTTTGTCCAATGGGTTTTGATCCAAACCAGTGCCAATTTCAACTTCCTGAGCCTTTTACACAACATCCACGTAGTCAAAAATGCTAGAATACTTTTCCACAATGTCCATAGGCTCCCCAATGCCAGAATTATTATCTTCTTGAGTTTCTTCCATTTTTTTGTGGTTTTTGATTATTTCCAATGTCAATTCCAATTCCATGTGAATTTTCTTGTCCTGAATATGCATGGCACGTTCAACGTTTCTGGCATCCATTGTTTGTCTGTTAAGGGTGTTTGTGGTGTGTTGTGTGGTGGGGGTAGGGATATTGTGGGTACTGAGGTTGGGTTTTGTTCCCGGGTGGTTGGTAGTGGAAATTGGGGGTCGGGCTGCAGCAGGTCTGTACCCAACCTGGAATTGGAGCCGCAACCCACAGGTGAACAGGGGGGGAGCACGGAGGTTTCCCCTGTTTTCTAAATTAGAGGTTCAACCCCCATTACCATAGGCGGGATTGGAGTTGCAACCCCCAAAAAACCCCTGGACTGCTTTTTGGGGGTTGCGACGTGTGCCAGACTGGCAGAAGGGGTCCCGCGACCCCAAAAATTGGGTCAAAATCTTTGGGGGTCGCTGATCTAATTTATGGGGGTTGCAAACCCAGCCCCCTATTTAAAGTGACTGGAATAAAATAAGCAAAAGATAAATTAGAATGGTGTAGTTTTATAATATATTGGGAGATGAGCCAGAGACCTTGCTTTGGTTTTAACCTTGCTGAATCTCATGTTTGGCTTTGGAAATTTTTTATCTTTGACTTTGGGTCCACTAATCTGTGGCCTCTTGAATATGGTTGTGGAGGATTTTAGTAATTCCTGATCAATCCTTCTTGATTTTTCCCCACATCAATCCTTCTTGATTTTTTCCCCACACACAATTATCTTGAGAGTAATTTGGCATGCTGGTTGCATTCCATGAATTGTTTTAACACCTAGCTATGTTTGTGAGGAGCGACATTCTGGGGGTTGGATTTTCTGGTTTGGACTGTAATTCAACAATATTGGGATCGGCATCCAAGGCTTGTTTATTTGTAGTATGATTTTGGGATGAGGTGTTACTTGTGGGGTGCTTGCACTTCATTTTTTAATGATTTGTTGATTTGTATTTGATTGGTAAAAAGGAGGGAGTGAGTGATTGGTGTGGTTGATATCAGGGATATGCAGGTGAGTGGTTGTCGGATCATATAGTATATCATGAAATAAAATCGGGTGGATTCAGATGTGGGCAATGGGACGGACTGGACCACCTGTCCTAATCCCCAGAGTGAAGTGTTAACTTTACCTAACAGCAACAGTGGGCTGCTAAACTATGAGGCTAAAAAAGTGTGGCATAGTGGCCAAAGTTTTTCCCCACCATATTTGCAGCGTTAGTGGCGCTACAGCGCTAGTAGCGGCAACTTTCCGCTACAAAGCACTGTAGTGTAGCGTAGTGAGGCCTTTTTTTGGACTTGCTCTGCTAGCGTTACCGCAAAACCACTAACGGCTACCACAAAAATCATTAGCTGTTAGCAATTTTATGCTACCATTAGCGTAGTGGGCCCACCATTGCTAGAGGGGGATATTGGAAAAGGTACGGAAAAATGGCACCCTTGGAAAAGGTATGAAATGTCCATTTTTATTGAAAGGGTACTCATGGAATCATACTTTTCAGGTAAGGAAAAAAGGGCCAAATGGACAGAAAACCATCACCCCCCCTCCCCCACTGAAAAAAAATCTGAGGGGTTTGCTGGCAGGATTGGGTTTTGCCCTTTTTTTTTTGGTGAAGCTAGTCAGCTTTCTGCCTTAGCCTAGCCTTTAAAAATATATTTAGGGGTCTGAAATGAGGTATAAATGTTGGCAAAACTCCCCTTTTTTTCAACATCCCAAGCTTTACAGGGTCCTGATCTCCTGCTCCATTTCTTTTGAATTGTTTGCTAAGCCACAACAAAAAAAAAAAGCAGGTTGTCTATCTCGATCAAAAGAGTGGTTATTGGACCATGTCAGTAAGAGAGACTTTCCAACAAATGTACACCAAATCAAATGCCAATATTTTCTTGTCAAAATTGGTTGAATAGCTTTGATCATATTTTCTTGTCAAAATTGGTTGAATAGCTTTGATCATGTGGGGTTTGATGGGAAGAGACAACCAATCTAGCTCAAACACAGCTTATGACGCGGTAATCATGGTCATCTATAATTGGTACCCCAGCTCCATTTTATTTTACTTGTTTATTTTTTGGTGAGATGAGGTATTTCCTTTATCACTTGGGGGCATTCAACACACAACCCCATGAATTGATCAAAATGTAGTGGGATCAAACGGTGGAGCAGCTCTATTGAGGACTAGAGGCATGGAGTGACCGCTAGGCCGGTCCTATGAGTGAGTCTTTCGAGGTCAGTCGAATACCAACATTGAATAACACACTTTAAACCTAGCGATCTTATTGATTGGAAGGTGATCGGGGACGAATTCAATTGAAGAGCCTCGAGAAGGACATGCAAATCAATCCATGTATACATGCGTCTCAGACCTGAAAACAAGATGCAATTGTGCCCAGGTTTGAAAAAACCGAAGTAGGCATCTTCCCTGTTGTGTTGGGTAGTTGCATTGGTATCATTTCATGTGGCCCATTGGTAGGTAAAAAAAGAAATACGACGATCGAGTATGTCTCCTTTTGTGGAGTCTCTAATCTCCCGTCGTATCACACAACTGAATCCTCCTGGTTTCATTTTTTATGAATGGTAATCTCAAATTGGGCTAGAAATTTAAGCTTGTGACAATTGACTGGCAGCGCCTTTGGCCTGAATCCGTTCGCCGACTTTCGTATTGACGTTGAAAAATTTATCAACACACCTGTGATAGATCAGCGCCGCGAGAGAAGAAGCGTTATCAGCGAATCAAATTAAGACCGAATAGACCACCAGAACGTTGCTTAGGTGATGATTCAATCAGCAGATCAAGAACAAGGGAGAGGGAGAGGGGAGACAGATTCCGAAGATGTGGGTAAGCCTTCGTTGACTGACCGATCGATACATGTACTTTCACCCTTAGTCAGGTCGGCTTCCAAATAGCGATTCCCGATGCATTTGGTATGGCAAGACCTTACCAAGCTAGAAATTAGGGAGGGATTCAAAGTCAGAAATATTGAGCAGAAGAAAGAAAGAGATGCTTACCGATTGAATAAGTCTGAGACCATCTCCAATTCGGTCGTTGCTGCCTCGATGTTCGATGGTGCGCTGGGGGCAGGGGCGGATGAGCTACTTCGGCCGAAAATTGACATGTTGGAGGATCGATTGCTACTGACTCGCGCTGCCAAAAAAAAAAAAGCAAAAAAAAAGAAAAGCAAAGCAAAAACAGCGGGTACCCGGTTGGTGGATCGGGTGTCGGGGAGATGTTCGGATACTTCCTCCTCCTGGCGGTGGTTGGCTGTTGACCATTTTGACACTCCGCTGCTTCTTTCCTTTCATGAACCATTCCTCAGCAAACAACATCCATCCAACTATCTCGCAGCAAATCATATCCGATCATGAACAACCAACTCTCCGGCGAAAATCAATCCCAAAATGCATCCTCAAGTAGATCTCAACCACAGCAACATAATCGGTCAAACTCACTCGCATCGCGTCTCGCCCAACGACAACAACCCGACTCGAGTCAACCTAGCTCCATCCTCGCTGCTCCCAGCAATCTCCCCATACCCGTCACTTCCCAGCCCATGCAGAAAAAATCTTACAGCGCAGGTCCCATCATCCATCCCCCCAAATCTAACTTCGATGCCATCCGCGGCAGATTCGGCCTCAATCAAACCAACACCACCACCACCCACTACCAATCCAGCTACATTCCCTCCTCAAATATCTCCTCACTCGGCATTCACAGACGCGGGAGCAGTAATGCTTCTGTCGGATCGATCATCAATAAAACTGCTGCTACCAGCGCTCATCATCAGAAACGCTTCAGTACCAGCACCCTCGATTACTCGTCCTACGAATCCGATCGTCCCGCCGTCAGCGCCTCAAGCCTCATGAACAGCAATCATTCCTCAGGCCTCCAACGCAACTCTTCAGCAACTCGCCGCCGTCCACTCTCCGTCATCGATCCGCCATCTAAATTTAACGTCTCATCTCTCTCCATCCATTCTTCACCAGATACCCCCTATCTTGACCGATCTCAGTTGGAGCCCGTCAATGAAAATGCCGGACAGGATCCCAGCAGGTCAGTAGTACTCTCACTTCCCATCACCGTTATATTTTCTCAAAATTACTTGTGCAATAACAGGATAGTTGATCTCGATTACCCATACTTTTTTTTTGCGCCTCTTTCCAGTTTTCATTTCCGACGAGCTCACAGCTCCAATCAGTCTCATTCTGAAGCTGATCAATTGATACCTGTTGGGCAAGTAGAAGACGTTGTTGGACTACAAGGCCGGTTAAGACTCACAAAAGATTTACCTCAATCTCCCGTCTCGACCTACACCAATCGATATTCCGGTGGTTTGAAGTTACTCGAGTCACAACGTCATTTGCTACAGGCATACGAATATCTTTGTCACGTTGGAGAGTCAGTATTCAGTCATTTTTCCATTACCTCCCTTCCTGTTAATCAACTCTTCTTTTTATTCTCCAGGGCTAAGGATTGGCTAGAGTTAGTATTAGAGATGAATTCTACCGATGGTCCAATACCAGCAGCTAGCCCCTCCCTGCCTCATCTACATGGATCGCCTATACCAACATCGACCGGAGTGGCCAATTCTTCAACGGACCCAGCAACTCACCAACTGCACAACCTTTCAGTTCCCGAGTTCGAACAAACCTTGCGAGATGGTGTCATTCTTGCTCGTCTGGCTCGACGTTTCCGTGGGCGCGAACACGTTCCTAGGATTTTTATTCACCCCAAACTCCAATACCGGCATAGTGATAACATCAATTACTTCTTCCAGTTTGTAAGATTTGTAAGACTACCTGAAGTAAGTTTCTTTCTTTTTAATCCATTCTGGCATTCTGGAAAATTTGTCAAGTTCTCCATCTATCCCTCCCCTCGTTCTTTCCTTTCTGCGCATTTGATATCTTGAGATCCCCGCGGCTGACAAACATTGGTTTCTTTTTTTTTATAAATAAAATTACTGCCGTTCATCAAGTTGTTTATTTTCGAATTAGTAGATTTATATAACGCTAAAAACTTACCTAAAGTTATTTACTGTATTCACGTTCTGTCGTGAGTCACGCGCAGTGGTCCTTTTTTTGCCCTGCAATCCTTTCGATCTGACGCATTGTCTTTTGCAATTTTCTCTCCTTTCTTTGCTCTTTGCTAGTCATTTGCTAGCGAAACGAGGAATGGCCGAACGAATCGGAAATTTGGTTGGGAAATTGCAGTTTTCAAGTTAATGACTTTCCCGTTTTATGGATCTCCTTTCTTCATGGTCCATCAGGCTTTCTGATTAGCCACATATCTCCATTTCAGATGATCAACTAGAACAGACAAATGCTGGACTCGTTGGAAAATCTATGCCGAACTTTGGGGATATAAACAAGGAGCTAGCCAAAGAATGCAAAGAAGAATTTGAACCTGAAGTTGAATCAGAATCTGATCGTAAGTTATCAGCTATCTGGATCATCTCCTCTCTTCCTTTATCCATTAATCCTGACGCTTTACTTTAAGACAGTCATTGATTAAAATTGATCCGCGCTTCCACATCGTAGGCATTGATCGGGAATTAGCAGATCTGCTTCCCGAAGTAATCGGACTTCAAAGTCAACTTCGCGGATACCTTGCCCGGGTTCAACATGATGACCTACTTACTAAACTCAGTGACGAACTGCCCACTACTGTCGCTTTGCAGGCAGCCTTGCGTGGCCATCTACAACGTTCTTCGGCTGCACAGTTGTCAGCCGATCTTTCTGTCAACATTCCACGGATCGTCGGCTTCCAGGCTGCTGCTCGTGGCGCGCGGTGTCGTCGGAAATGTCGTGCAGCACTAAAGCTTCGAAACGAGCTTGACATCTGGGCAATGGCTCTACAGGCCGCCAGCCGCAGCCGATTAGCTCAGCGTCAGTTCTTGAACCTACGTGTTCTTTTGAAAAAACTTGATTTCTTGTGGATTGCGCTGCAAGCTCATGCTCGAGGAAGTCTGGTTCGCGCGCGTCGGACGAGCGTAATGGCCTCCGCAATGGAGTGTGAACGAGCTTTCACCGGTGTTCAAGCGCTCGTTCGGGCTCGTCTGATGACCCAAGGAGTCCGTGAGCGCAAGAAACACCTTGAGACGGTCGAGGTGGCCAGTTCGGTTGTCAAAGTGCAGTCCCAGATCCGAGGCCTTTTGGAGCGAAGAAGATTTTTTGAGCCGATCCATCAACTCGATCACCATGAACCGGCCATGGTTCAATTCCAGAGTCTTATTCGAACCCGGCTTGTCCAGGCGCAGCTGGGCAAGATGGTCTCCGAATTGATAGCTAGCGAGCAAGATGCGATCCCCTTCCAATCGGTCTGTCGAGGCGCTCTCAGTCGCCGCTCCCTCCTCAACTTTATCCAAACCTTGCAAGCATGTGATGGTTCGGTTACCGCATTTCAAGCCTGTTGTCGTAAAACGCTCGTCCGCAGATCGTACGCGCAAAAGGCAAAAGCGCTTAACCGGGTCGAAGTCACTCGCTCGGTCGGTGGCCTTCAAGCTTTTGTTAGGGCTGGCTTGATTCGTAAAAAAATAGTCAATCAGAAAAAAGAGCTCGATTTTATTCAGCCTGATGTCCTTGGTATTCAAGCGCAATGTCGTGGTGTGCTTGCCCGACTCGAGTGGGGTGCGTGGTTTGTCCACGTACATTCTTCCGTACCTACCGCAATTTTCCTTCAGAGCTTGACTCGGGGATTTTTGGTTCGACGCGAATTCTTCGAAAGATTGATGCATGTTCGTGGTCCTTCTCCCATGTCCTCTTCCGCACAGTCCGTCATGCTAATACCAATGGTTCTATGTGGGTAGTACCATAATGAAATGAACAAGGTTATCAAAGTTCAATCCGTCTATCGAGCACGTCAACAAGCATCCCAATACAAAGCCTTGACGCGGCGGACAAACGTGCCGATCTCGGCGATCAAGGCGTTCCTTCATCTGCTTAATGATTCCGATTCGGATTTCCAAGAGGAAATTGAGCTCTCGAGGCTGAGGACTGAGGTAGTCAGATTGATCCGAGATAATCAACAGCTTGACGGACATGTGAGTGAACTGGATACGAAGATCGCCCTCCTCGTGAAAAATAAAATTACCTTGGATGAGGTCCAACGGACTAGTGGAGGCGGAAGTGGCGGGACACGGCGAAGGAAAGATTTGAGCTATCACAACTCAATCTTGGCGGCTGCGAACGACCCTTTTGCGATCGTCTCCTCACTCGCCGGTGGCAACCTAAATGGCTCATCGGTACTGTTTGACAAATCAACTAAACGAAAACTGGAAATCTACCAGGAGTTCTTCTATTTCCTCCAAACAAAGCCCGAGTATCTCTCGCGTCTATTCTTCATCATCAAGAATTTACCCTCCGTCCCCTCTAACCCTGACGACCCCAGTCACGTTCCCCATCCACCTAGAAGACCAGTCATGGTCACTGAGAAAGTCAAAAAAGTTATTGAGGGTGTTGTCCTGACTCTGTTCGGCTACGCTCAAATGCGTAGAGAGGAATACCTCTTGTTAAAGCTGTTCCAGAGATCAATCCATGAAGAACTGGCTGGTGTGATTTCTTTGTCGGAATTCATCATGGGCAAATTTACCTTTATCAATCTTTTGATGCAGTACGGACGCGGTCAGTCATCATTTTTCCCACTCCCCTCCCCCCCCCCCCCCCCCCCCCCCCTTTGTTGCTCTCCCTTGGACCAATATCGTTGATTCTATTCTCGTTGTTTGTTCCCACGTTCACTCTGCGTTAGGCGCCAAGGAACGAAGATATCTGAAAGACTTGCTTGGTTCAGTTATCAATGAAACCGTCAACGAAGATAATGACCGTGGGGCTATCAACATCGAAACTGATCCTATCAAGGTCCGTGTTCACTTTTGACTAGATTTCAGCCAGGAAAAGAAAATTTGACTAGTATGTGAACATGCAGATTTACCGATCAGTCATCAATGAGGAAGAAACTCGGACGGGCATTCAAAGTACAAGACCTCTCGATGTCACTTTCAATGAGGCTCTGGCAGATCAAGAGACTTTAGCTTTATTTATCAAGCGTACGTGCTTGAGAACCTTATTAATGAGTCAACATGGATTGACAGTGATTGTGCATTTGAGGATTACGCAGATCTTCAATCCTTACGGACCTTAACCGATCGGTTTTTATACGCCATCACCAGCATGCCCCAGAAGATGCCATTCGGTATTCGTTACACGGCCCGTGAAATGTTTAGAGGCTTGCAAGTTAAATTCCAGGGAGAAAGTGAGGATTCCTTGGCGAAGGTCGTGTTACACATGATCTATTATCGGTACCTGCAACCGGCAGTTGTGTCAGTTTTCCCACTCAAACATCTCATTCCTCCAGAATTAGCAGTAGTAAATTCTTAAACTGACTTGATTTTTTTCCCCGTAGGGCGCCGGAGACGTACGATGTGGTGGATTCTGTGATTGGCCCGTTCGCGAGAAAAAACCTGTCAGAGGTTTCGAAAATGTTGAACCAAATCACCGTTGGAAGGTTGTTCTCAGACGACAACCCGTACCTTGTTCCCTTGAATGAATATGTATCTCAAGCAACAGAGACGTTCATCAATTGGTTCTATGCACGTCAGTTCCACCCTCTTTCCATCTTGCGAAACGCCCCGTCGTCGTCACTGTTTTAACGTCATTAACGCCTTCCCTGGATCAAATGATACAGTGATTGATGTCGAGGATGCCGAGATCCACTTCGCTGTGGATGAATATCTTGACCATACCGTGTCCACCAAACCAGTGATTTACATCTCTCCTAATGAGATCTATTTGACTCATTCATTGATCATGCAAGATTTAGATCTGATTGTAAGTTTTCTTTGGGGGGGGACTCCTTCGAGCTGCAAAGTTGAATTATATCTTGTGCATGGTTTATATTCATTAGGCTCCTGCACCTGAAGACCCTCTGAAAGCGTTGTTGTTGGAGCTGGGGGCTGCCCCTAGTGCTGCCTCTGCCGAATTGGATCATGCACGTGCTGGCGAGGTGCGTCACTCGCATTTCTCCCAGAAGACCGCTGTTCTGATTTTTTTTTCACTTCAACGTATCAGATTGCATTACCATTGCAGAACAAGTTAACCGTCAAATTAGGTTCGGCCGGTTGTTTTTGAATGATGACCGCGAATAGACAAATTTGGACTGATGAAAGAGTTTTATTTTTGATCATGTAATCAGACCCAGAGTCGGATGTGAAGGGATTATGGTTGAAAACTAAACGATATGTATTGGCGATGTTAAAAGTCCAACCTGGGGTGACCCTTTTGGATGCCTTTCTGGCACCAGTTACAGAGGAACATGAGCTCGAATGGGCTCGGATCGTTTCGGCCGAAATCGAATCTGAACGTAATCGCAAACGTGAATCTCCTCTGATCTCTTCTTCAGACCAACACCATTCCCCTCATACCTTGGAAGACGTTCATTCGTATGTCTTTTTCTTCTAGAATCTGTTCCGCTGTTTTTACGCGCGCGTTAGTTCATCATCAGACAAAAAACCTCATGTTGTTGTTTTTCTTCGTGTTTCTCAAGCCTTTCATTCCAAGAATTGAAGGCTAGGACTTTGGAAAACGTTTTAGCGCTCGAAAAGAGAGGTAAATTAAATCGAGATGATAACTATCAGGGTATCTTAGATTCGTTGGCCAACGTGAGTAGCCATCATGCCCAGATACCATGACGAAGGTTTGATGCAGAGAAGCTGATTGGTTTGAGGAAATATTTTGATAAAAAAAGGATATTTTGCAACGAAATCGGAAAAGGATCCAACGGAGAATCGACAGCTCTGTGCTAGTCAACACCCTGATGAATCTGAAAGACAAGCAAAAGTATCTCGAAGATCAAGAGGCGCAGTATCATAGTTATATTTCCGATTCAATGGCGGCGATGCAAAAAAAGGGCGGCAATAAGAAGAGATTCATTATGCCATTTACGCCCCAGTGGCACCATCTCAGAACACTTGAAAAGCAGGGTCGGAAACCCAAGTTTGGTTCATATAAATATTCGGTGGGTCCCATACCATAAACTGATTCAAATGTTCCTCTACACATACTGATTCAGAGACTCTTGTTATATAATATGAATGTAGGCCCAAAGGTTGTATGAGAAGGGAATCTTGTTGTCGGCGAAGGATTTCTCACCCAAACAATTTGACAAGGTATTCATTATCATCAGTTGCGATGAGGTTGGGATCTTCAAGGTTGAGGTGCGGTTTATGGACAAGTTGGTGATGGGAAGTAACTCGAACAATACGCCGTCGAATAGCAACCACAAGGACGGGATCGACGAGTTAAGAATGGAGGACTTGCTTGAGGACCAGTTCTCCGGCAAACAGTCCCTCAATCTCGAGATCGTCAAACTCAATTTGAACCTCCTGCTCCACTTGATCAAGTTCAGTCCTTCTTTTCTTCTTCTTCTCCCTTCTCTCTACCTCTTTTGCGCTGCAATCCTTCCTTACTATCGGCAACTGACCTTTTTTTTTTCTCTGCCCCTTCTCTTTCTTTTGCCGCGCCGCTTAGTCGCAAGTAAGCCTTCCCTTCTCTGCTTGTTTACAAAACTGCCGCTCATCTTTGTCGCTGATTTGCACTTTTTTGTAGGTTTTATGTTTGATATCTTAGATAGAACCAAGCATCCATCTTCTTTCCTTTCCAATTCACACCACAACATATACACGACCACAGCGACACCCTCATGTAGTCACAGAGTAATCACTTAAGTTGAAGTCCAATATAGAACAACAACAAAAAGTAAAATTACATACATCTCCTTCCAAAACAGTTTTTTATGTATATGTGTTTCTACTGTTATCATGTACCTTCCTCATCACCGTATATCTCTGGTTTCCTACTTATTGTCTTTTAATTATTTCTCCTGTTATCATTTTGTTTGTATTCCTACATTCATCAGTTTAATGATGGATCATCCCTCCCTCGTACGCACACACACACACACACAAACACATGCACACGACTTCTCTATCACATTCACCATCATTTCATTTCCATACTTTTTGCGGTTTTGCTCCTGTTTCTCTTCAATAGGTGTACTAGATTAATCAAGTTATTTTATGTTCATTTTTTTTTTCTGAAAAAAAAAGACAAGACAAGACAAGACAAGACAAGACAAGACAAGACAAAAGAAAAGAAGAGTAGTTGACTCTTGTGTGTGTAACTTACATGCTATCCCTTCCTGTCAATTCCCCTGTTCCCTTGTGAATATTGTGTGTCAAGTGCTGGATTTTGGCCAACCTCGCTGGGCCAACCCCAAAGTGTGCTTGGCCAATAGCCAAGCCCTGCTGGGCACATGCCAACCCTGACTTGGCACAGGCCCAAGTTGGGGTGAGTT
>LAVV01010298.1:1283-13338 GCA_001263375.1 Puccinia sorghi
GTTTTTTTTTTTTGGGGGGGGGGGGTTCTTTGTCAAAATGATATGTACATGGAAGACTCATAATCAGCTCATATATGCGGAGCCATCAGACAACACAGCTCTTGATGCTGCCACATGGAGAGATAGTCGACTGGAAATGATATGTCTTCTAGGACAGAGCGGGAAACTATGAAGTTTTCTATTTGTAGTGTCAACATTCAAAGTTTGTTTGGTGTGGGAAATGCAATCTTGTTTACAGAAAACAAAACTGTTTTTTTTTTAAATTTGTCCTAATGAACAGTCTTTAGCCCGCCCTGATGCAAGTCCCCACTCCTCCCCACTCCTAATTCCCCCACAACCAATATTTCCCACTTGCTACTTCTCGTTAGTTGCAACAGTTGGTGGGTCAGAAGGTCATAGATTTCTATACACGTCGACATGTTTACATGCATCACATTCAGAGATCTTTTGTTCACCAATGGCTCAAGAAGTTACGATAATCCCGTTTGATTTGTATATTTATCTCACAAATGAAAGGGATATGATGTAAATTTTCAAGTGTACCACTGCCGTTTCAGTTGTTTCTTATGGACCTGAGGAGACGAGGAAAAAGAAAAATCAGCCTGCAGGCTGATCAAAAGGAACAAGAAGAAGACAGTCAAAGCAAGCAGCTCACGATGGGTCTCAAGATGAAAGTTGTGAGAAGAAGGCCAGCAGAAGTGAGAACCAATTGGGCCTTATTGAAGTCCGACCCAAGCATATCGAACGATCCCGACGGCGCTGTGGAGGTCGCGAAGACATCTAATCCCACCCCAATCACGGCCGATGTCGACTCGAATTCGGTTGGGAAACTGTAGACATGTTCGAAGCCTTTGGTCTTTTTTTTTGTGCGTGTTTGTTGAAAACACATTTCTCTCCATTAGTATCCGGTGTACTCGCAGGTGAGAAATCAAGGAAAACGTCGAATGATATAACTATTGGCATATGCAGCAAACTCACCGGCCGATCGCCTGTAATGATAGTCTTGGGATCAACCATGATTAACGGATCATACATGATCAAGAACTCTTCTGTTTCCTCCGTTGTTGGTTTCTTGAACGGTCGTCGAACGTCCAGTAGCCTTCGGGAAATACTGACGATTTGATCCATATCACTGATCACTAGATAAAGCATGAAATGTCACGGATGCGTAAGGGAAAAATAAACATGATGAACGTTGGCCGCCTTGCACGTAAAACAAACGTATGCTATTTTTGTTCAGGTGTTGCCATTTTTATTAAGGCGTTACCTACCTAGTAAGGCTCTAGACGTGACACCCAACCGACTCTTGGTGAAACCCACATCTTTGATATCAAACGGAGTGATGTAAGAACGAGCATAGCTAGTGATATTAGCGGTTGAACTAGGACATAAAAAATTATTGTGATATAAGCAAATGGCTAATTTAGTACGGCTGAAAAGCTAACAAAACAATCGATAGAGACTCACCCATCAACCCTCACATCAGCTTTGGAGCTCATGAACCATTCAGTTGAATGGATTCGGGTGGACCCGCTCTCAGCCTCTCGGCTTACGATTACCAGCCAATTCTCCGTGATTGCGGCCTTGATCGAGGCTGGGTCTACCTTGACGGCAAACTCAAAAGCCCAGACGAGTGATCCGCTCGCTTGATCATGAACTTCAATGGTTTGTCTATCGAGGTCATTGTTAAAGTAAACGGCAAGGTTGGGGTTGAGGTATTTGAAGAGAGCACCTCGATCGCCTAAGAAGCGGGCGGGCGAACCTCCCATATCTAAAAGACGAGCGCGAGGGAATCTTAGCCATTAGTGCGGGTTGATGCATGTATAAATCGTCAAGTGCAATACCTCGATCATGTAGCGACAACAATTTCTTTCCTTCAGGTGTTGAGGAGTCTTGCGGCTTATTTGGTATCTGAGCACATGTGTAATATCACACATCATTCAAGTGTTGGTCAAGACAGCTCACTGATGCGAGTTTATATAGGAAGGCGAAGGACAAACGGTGGCTGTGACTTGTTTCAAAATTTTACCATCCATCAACCCGATCCAAAATGACGTTTGACTTTCATCCTGAGAGGAAAGAGAAAAGAGGTCAACGTACGCGGCGCGACGAAGAAAAATTGGAAGCGCTTACAATTTCAATAGAGACGACGACGCTTGGAGGATGTGAAGCAGCTTTAGTGCCTTCGAACGATAGATCCTTCCATTTCAAGGTGGTCCGTGAGCCGACGATCCCAGGTAGCATTAAGCTCCGCCTCCACAGTATTTTTGCTTGGTTCCCTTGGTCCCGGACGATCGCAAAAAGTCGACCAGTTGCGGACCCAATGAGCCAAATGTAAGCATTGTTAGCAGCCTGCTTGAATAGATTCGCGTTGAATGATTGAATGCTGATTTGTCCAGAAAAAAGACCCTGACAAGACGAAAAGGATTATTAATGACGAGAGATTGTCAATGACGAGACCACGGGAAGGAAATCAGGCGAAGAAAGTATTAACATTAGCCAAACGGAGCACTTGACGCGGTATCTCGAATGGGTCGGTGTTCAGTAAAGGACTTGGAAGACTTTTGGATTGGTGTAAGGTAATCGAGGCTGGTAAAGAAATGTCCTCGTGACGCTCCCATTTCAGCTCTTCGCCTTGCCAAAGTTGAATATCGCCCAATCCAGTTACAAGTATTACCCGTGACATTGGCTTGTAGTTGATCACTTGTAAAACTTCGACGGAAATCTAGACAAAAGGTAGACAAATCACTTATGAGCTCACAGGGAGAGCACAGAAGAGAGATAAAGCGTACTCCAATAATATCACCATTCTGCATGTGATCGTAGCCAAATGTACTCCCAATCACCATTCCTTCTGGAGTGCGTTCGGTCGGGGTCAACGACAGGATTTCTAAGCTAGCAAGCTTTGAGGACATCCAGAAAGTTCAGCTCAAGCAAACCGCACGCGGCTCGAGCAGCAAACTCACGCCCAAGGTTGGTACAAAAGATACTTTTGAAACATAAGGTAATCCATCGCGATCAATAGATCCAGAATATGTGGTAGACAAGTCCTATTAATGTCAACAAATGGAACGGGAATAAAAGCGCATTGAATAAACGAATTGCTATTCCTATGATTGCTCGAATTTACCTACCGATGGATCAAAACTCCAAAGGGATTTCAACGTGCTCTCGGGCGTGACTGTGAAGACTACTGCAGAACCATCTGAAAGTTTGACTAGAAAAACACCCTCCGACGAAAGACCCACATCTTGTAGGACAGGATGTCGGTGTTTCAGGGTCGAAAATGTCGAAAGTTGCAAAGGAGCAGTTGGTCCATTTGGAACTAGAGCTGATGAGATATTACTTTCGTGGTCGACGCAGATAACCATTGGGCTGGGAGCTTTCGAATCGGTACCGGTAAGAATAAGAAGTGGGTCCCCAGACTTGCTACATGTTTGGAGAGGTTCGGCACGATGATCGTAAGCCGAGCCAGTAGCACTTGACAAGGATTGTACTTGAGTGATATAAGTGCTTTCAGAGTCGTCTTTGGAGAGCAGGAGATTGATTTGATCGGCCGAGGTTTGTTTCAAGACTCTCAATATCTTCCTATCCCACATAACCAAGTGAGTGTGAAAAATTGGAAAATGCGACCTTAGTATGTAGTGCTTGTTTCCAATGAAAGACAGGGATCAATTTTACCAGGATAGGTCAACTGGCCTCCAGGCCCAGCGTATTGCACCATCGTTACCGGCAAGCCTAAAAGCCCAAGACTGACCCGTCAAAACGATGAGATCGGGGAAATTACGATGATCGGAGTGTAGGTCGGTAGTAAAGACCACTTCATAAGTGCGTCCAATAAACTGGTCTATCTGGTTTGGACTGCTATCGCCCAACGACTTGGACCACAGGAGACGGCCATCAGAAAGAGAAAAAAGTCTCGCGGTGATCTTTTTCTCGCCAGATAATAGGGCCACGTCTATGGATCAAGGGCATAAAAAGAGCCGGGAAATTAGCGACAAGTCCCAACAAAAAAAAATAACGCCACGTGAAAAATGAAAACATGAAAGAGAGATTACGTCTATTGTCCATATCAACAACATAATGTATGATCGGTTCGGTTTTGGGAAGAAGGAGGCGCCATACTAATAAAAAAATATGTCATCAAGTTAGCCAATCAATCAAAATACATTCTTGAAAATGTTATGGGCCAAGGAACTAAAAAATGGACCTATTGTTCCGTCCTTGGGATTGATTGCGCCAAGGATATTCTTCTGAGTGACGGTGATGGCCAGTGAGGGTAGTCGGGGGGTGAGTCTGACCTTGGGATTTGGATGGCGAAAGAACTGCAGCGAGGAAGGATGACGAGCAGATGGGGAGACTGGAAGACCCAGTAACGGCAGATGCCAGGTGACTTCGGAACTGTGGAAAGAGCAGACGAGGGGGAGAAGGAGAGTGAGGATGGCGAGAAAACTGAGTGGAGATTCGCTGTTGACCATTCTGGCTCGAGTGACGCAATATTTTTGCAGGCCGTTCTGGGTGTATGCGCCAGCAGCCGAGTCCCGCCAGTCACACCGGATCGGCGGATAGACCCGTCACTTGCCAGATTCATCGGATAATTAATTCCAATCTGAAGGAGTGTATCAAGTGCTTCCAGGAAAAAGACTGACTTCTTAAGACTGGCCTTGGAGTAACAAGCTGAGCTGGGTGGCTGGAGACAACCAAGCTGTTACAAACCATGGTGCAGGTGGACATTTCTTTTGAGAGCAAATTCAGCTTTCTCAACCAAAATCTCCCTTTGGCACCGTCGGCGACCAACTCGTTATGTCTATCCAATCCGTTCTCCACACAATGCCTCAATGCCGATGGATGGCATTAAGCTGCTAGCCTCCGTGCACTGAGGCTTGGGCCTCTGTCTTTGAAAATATCTCCACTGGTCCGTGCAAAGTATGACCCACAGACCTCCTGTCTTTATAACAAAACGAAGAGCCCTGGGGCTGTTGTAGGCTAGCGCTGCTGCTGCTGCTTGACTGTCCCAAAAAAAATTCGAACCTTTTCGAATCTGACTTGCACCTTCAACCCAACAACAAGCATCAAAGAAGAAGAAGGAAAAAAAAACCAACGGAGCAACTTAATTGTTAACCCTGGATCAAAACTGCTAGTACCGTGTTTATCATGACGGAATACATTCCTCTGACTACACCGGGGGAATCCCCGGCGCGCGATCCGTATGATGGTGGGTTTTTTTAACTTGAGTGCACCTTGCGTAAATTATTTCCTCATCGGCTTCCCGCCAAAATGTGTTATCTCCTCAAACAGTGATATTTGAAACCTCAGACCCGCCACCCCAGCCGCGATTCTTGGGCGCAGCGCTGAGGGATTATCGGCCCGTCAGTGGCCTCAGTACCATGACCAATTCCAGTCTTCCTAGCCGGGACAGCAGGGCTATGGAGGACTCCTTTGATTCCTCTTTACCGTCAGTAAATTAGAAACCAATTGATTGACACCACTCCTGTTTTATTTTTATATAAAAAAAAAGTAGTCAGAGAATGTGACGAGTAGAATTTGCTTCATAGATTCATGCAGAGGCACGCATCAGATCACCCAGGGGAAGAGCCTATCATTGGACACGGTCATTCCGTGGTTAACGCGTCCAAGGAATACAAAACAGATGGTATCGATAATCCGACGGAACGCGATGCAGCTTTCACCAAGAAACGCCGAAACCGTGTCATAGGTATCACCGCCATTGCAGTTACGTCGGCCATTGTGATTGCAGTCGTTATTGGCAGCGTTCTAGGCAATCGATCCCATAGAAAAAACTTCCCCGATGGATTGGAAAGTAATGAGGGAACAGGTAGTACGGCTGGCGGGGCGAAAGGCAAAAGTAGTACAAAGCTATGGGGAGTAGGAGGAGACACCATCAAAGTTAGTCATGTGAACACGATGCGTGTGGTCAATAAAAGGATCGCTTGTTTTGACAAAACTAAAAATTTCTTTTCAAGACTGAGGATGGACACAGTTTTATCTACAACAACACAATCGGGGGGACTTGGGTAGCAATTCCCTTCAACGACACGGCGAAGGCGCAAGGAGACCAACCCACCCTGGCGCAAAAGTGGGACTACTCCGCCAACCGAATCATCGGGGTCAATCTTGGCGGCTGGCTTGTCTTGGAGCCATTTATCGTCCCCTCTTTATTCGAACCTTTTGCAAATACGGCCAGTCCGGCGGTGGATGAGTGGGGGTTATGTCAAGCACTCGGGACCAAGGCTGCGTCCACGATTGAGAATCATTACAAGACCTTCATCACGGAGAAGGACTTCGCAGACATCGCCTCGGCTGGCTTGAATTGGGTGAGGCTTCCCGTCGGCTGGTGGATGATTGAAACCTGGGACAAGGAACCCTTCGTGGAAGGACTCTCGTTCAAATACTTCCTCAAGGCCATCGCTTGGGCGCGCAAGTATGGGCTTCGGATCAACCTCGATCTGCATGCGGTCCCAGGCTCTCAGAATGGATGGAATCATTCCGGCAGGTTTGGCACCATCGGTTTCTTGCGGGGTGCCATGGGTATCGCCAATGCTCAAAGAACCTTCAATTACGTCCGCACCCTCACCCAGTTCATCAGTCAGTCACAATACAAGAACGTTATCCCGATGTTTTCAGTCTTGAATGAAGCACAAACTGTTATTATTGGTATGACTGCAATGAGATCATGGTTTGTTATATACCTGCGACACCACATGTACGAAAAGTGGCCCGATTTGTTGACTTTTTTGATATTTTGATATTTTGACTTTGAAAGGTACTATCAAGTGTATCAAATGCTGCGTGCGATTGGAGGTACTGGTGAAGGCAACGGACCATTCATGGTGATCCATGATGGCTTCTTGGGCGGTGCTACATGGGCTGGATTCTTGCAAGGCGCCGATCGTCTGGGTCTCGATGAGCACACCTATCTTTGCTTTGGCGCTCAGAATAG
This sequence comes from Puccinia sorghi, assembly GCA_001263375.1. Taxonomy (NCBI): domain Eukaryota; kingdom Fungi; phylum Basidiomycota; class Pucciniomycetes; order Pucciniales; family Pucciniaceae; genus Puccinia; species Puccinia sorghi. The sequence goes on from LAVV01010298.1 coordinate 8,245, forward strand.
TGACAGTGTCGCTGCTAATTCGGTTAAACCGTGCCAACGGTGGGCCACTTTGGCAAATGCAACGTCGGCAGGCTTTGGGTTGAGTCTCAACGGAGAATTCTCGTAAGTTCCTTATGTTGATCGCTTGAGAAAAAAAACTTACCAGTTGGTCAATCTCCTGGGTCTACTCTTCTCGTTCACAGATTGGCGATTAATGATTGTGGACTGTACGCTTGCTCAATAATCAATGCCTAGTGGACTTGAAAAGCTTGCTGATTCAAAAACAATTCAGATTTGTCAACAACGTTGGTTACGGAACTCGTTTTGAAGGGACATATCCGACCGCTGCTAAGCCAGATGGCCAATATAAACGTGTAGGGAGTTGCGAGTAAGCACATTGACATGAATCCATCATCCTTTGACGTTGTGATCAACGTGTTTTTTCCCTTCTTCTCATATTAGACAATGGCTCGACGACCGTCTATGGACACCAGAGATTAAAAATGCATTTGCTGATCTGGCGCAGACACAACAAGATGTGATGAGAAATTCGTTCTTCTGGACCTGGAAGATTGGCAGTTCTACCAATCAAGACAATGTGCCCAACCCGATGTGGAATTACCAAGGCGGCTTGCAGAAGGGTTACATCAGGTGCGTGTACTGGGTTTATTTGTTGGCAAGAAGGATGTGGCTCACCCTCTGCAACACATTTGTTCATTGAGGTCTGATGCCCGTGTGAGTAACGGTCGTTGCGCTGCGGTTGTTGCTGGTCAGGGTGGCACATACGCACCAGCCACTGTTACAGGGGACTTGGCCACATGGCAAGTAGGGGGGGCAGGAGCGGGCCAGATCGTAGAAAGCGAGACGCAGAAATACGGCAAGTTCCCACCGGATACCATCTCGGGCGGTCCCGGCGGGGCCAACTATCCGGCGGCATCATTGCCGCGGTATGTTGCAACCGGTACGCCCGTTACCCTCGTCCCGGCTCCCGTCGCCACTAGCTCAAATCCTATCGGCCCTGGCTCCGGATGGGCTAATCCACATGATACCGCCAAATGGTGGGTCGCTCAACCCGGTTGTAACTATCCTGACCCCTGGGGCGGTGTAGCCGCCCCCGCACCGACTCCCGTCTGCGGGGTATGATGTTTACCACGGGAATTCGGTTACTCTCCTCCACCTGATAATGGTATATGTAACTTGTTGGAAGGACCAGCTTAGCCTCTTTCTTGTTTAAAATATATGTATCATATCTCGTGTCAGCCAGCTAGCAGCCTCACTCAAATTCCTCCTTCTTCCGTCATGATAATATACATTTTCAATCCAACAAGAGAAGAGACAGAGATGCATTTTCTGTCAAGATTGAGTCATGAACGACAGACTGGTTGGGAGTACTTCAAGTGTCTTCATGGCTTGGAGTCAAGATACTACACTTTCCCCTACCAGTTGGGGTGGATAATTTGTAACCCCCTTCACGATGTATTTACAATTCTTGGGTGTATCGAGTTTCATTTTTATAACTGTTGAACAATTTTTACGAGTTGGCCATTTTTGTATTTCGCTTAAGGATTACTTGCGTGCAATTAATTTCGTACAAAAACTGGTATGATTACTGAGGTGATTGACACGAGTCCTTCTTTGCAAGTTCTGGCGGAATAGAGGTAGGAAGCCGGGAAAGGCATATGGCTGTAGGTTATTTGGATTTAGCAAGCAACAAATATTCGCCCTCGACGACATTCATAGGAATATTCATCAGCGCTCCATTGCCACTAACAGTTGTTGCCGTGAGGATCTGGTACGGCTCAGTGGTCCTCAACGGTCTCCCAGCGGCCACCAGTGCATTAGGAAGAAAGCCCCTTTCTTCCAGCTGGGTGGGAACATCTGTGTGAGACAAAACATCCTTCTGATCAGCAATCTTGCGCACATACACGCACAAGGATCAGGAATTTCTTCTCTTACAGGGCAGTTGCAAGTTCATGATCACTGTGGCTTCTGGATTACTTGAGGTAATTGCGAATCCATAACGAGCTGTCAGGGATAAAGATGCATCAGACTCAGAGCTTTTGTTTCTTGAACGGGGTGCGTAGGACAACTTACTAGCCATTTCATAGCCAGACGGTATGCTACCTGTCGTTACATTCCTGATTTCCATTCTGATTTGGGTCGCCTGCAAGCTTCGAATAATGATCTTGGTGCCGTCCTGCCAGGTGCCGACTTGCAAGGGTGGTGCAGTTGAGGCAGCGGTGGGGGGTGCCAAGACGTTGAACTGGCCATCGGTCCCATTTCCGAAACTGAAGTAGATGGATGAATTGGGATCTCGGTTCGAACGTGCTAACAATCTATACTCCCCGGTGGGCGCAGGCAGTCCCATCAACTCCACACGTCTCCCTCTCCTGGAGGAGGCAAAACCAGCACCCAGTCAGCTCCGGTATGAAAAAAAAATAAAAATAAAATAAAACTGGAAGGGGATTGATCGCACCGAAAAGTTTCCATCCTTTCGGTATCGACGACCCACCCACCGCGATTAGGATCGAAGAGCCCAAGGTACACCTCATCATCCATCGAGACATTCATTGGAGCTTGGAGCCGATCGTAAGGCACCGACATTCTGAACGAAAGATCGTCCGGAGACTCGCCCTCGAAGGTGACCATGTACGAAAAGGTGGTCAATGCTCTCCAATTCCCTCCTAAATAAACCCGCGAGGGATCCGCCGAAGTCACAAAGGTCGCCGATGGTGGGTTCGTCTTCTTTCTGATCGATAAGATGTGGGGCGCAGCAGAAATGGTGTCTATTTTCAATCCATCGTCCCAGGTTGCTTGTGTTCGCACAAACTGTTTGTATGATGGAAAAAGAAGCAGAAGAACGTTGAGTAACTGGAGAACCCCCCTGATGGAGCTGAGATCTACATAAACTAACACCGCCGTTAATTTGGACTTTATCCGTGAAAGTTCTGATAGCCCTGTTCGTTGGGCGTACGCCGGTGGTGTTGGCTGGACGATTGCCGGCATTCTGGATGGTGCTGACGGGGGCGACATTGTTCATATTATTCTGGGTGACAAGGTTGGGCGTGGTGGCTTGTCTTCTGAGAAGTCCATTGTCACGAGCCAGAGAGTGCTGATGCGAGAGTACACTAATGTTGGCGTACAAACTGCTCGCTGGGGAAGTAGGTGGGCTAAGTTTTACTTTGTTCATCTGATGGAACAGCGAAGGCAATGACCAACTCGTCGCTTGCGCCGGGGAAATGGCGTCTCCGGAAGTCAAGCTCCTCCGGAGGGCACTTCCTACATCACCCGTCCCATCCGACAGAAGCTGAAGTGCATCAGCAGCCGGAACGCGATGCTATGCGAGAGAAGCAAGTTAGTTTAAATCGAGAGACTGTGCAATCAAGCGGACATACCTGGTTGTGGAATACCTGTCCCGAAACTTCCAACGAACAGAAAGCAAAAGTAAACGTGACTGCAGCAGACAGACCAAATTTAGAAAACATTCTTGCGAATACGTAGAAGGTCCGACCAGCAGAAAAGAAAATATTGAGAAGTATTAATGTACTGATGAACACCCGTTGATTTCACTGGAATTCAAGCGGAGATTGGGCAATAATATAATTGGCCGGAGAAAGGGAATTAGGAATATGTTGGGCCAACCAAAAAAAGAAGAACAAGAAAAAGAAAAAAAAGGAAAAGAAAAGAGAATGATGAGTACCAAGTTATGTGAAAACATGGAGGGTAAAATGAGTGATTTCCTCTTCCCGAGGCGGCAAGCATTCTCATGGCACCAAGGCAGCGGCATCGAGGACGAACTGGTCGTTGCTGCTTGCCGGAAACAAATATGACCGTGAGTCTGCGCTGGTCTCTCTCTCCATGGCCAATGTCTGGGATTGTCCACTCGACGAGCATGCTTGTACTCGTGAGCCGCACACAGTGTAGATTTCAACGGGAGAGCGCTACGCCAGCTGACCGGGCTACTTGGATATCAGCAACGGCGAGGGACTGGATAAGCTGGCCTAGCAGCAGCCTGGGGCGATGGCGTGGCTCGTGCTATCTCGCTTCACAGTCACTCTCCCCTGGCCCAGCCGCACTGCTGCTCCTCCGTCACGCTCTGGAGCTCACAATGTCTTGGATAAAAAGACTTCCCTTCTTCCGGCTATTCAGATTCCCTCACCCCACTTCTCACCAGCGATCCCAAGCACTCTCCTCCTTCTAATTACAATTCTTTCAACGGTACTGGTGACCCGCGATTTTAACTTTCTTGTGCAGCGCTTTTTCATCAGTATTTGTATCAGTCCTACTCCTCTTACTCACACCGGGATTCAATCAATCTAACAACAAGAATATTAATCCACCGTCCCCATTCATTGAACACGCCCTTCACGATGCTTTCTATCTACATTCTAGCCCTTGTTGCCTGCTTCGTCCAAATGGAAGTCGGTGCCGCTTCACTCACGTAAGTTAACGATGTCTGATCATGACCGCAACGTTTGCAGCTGGCTAATTCTCCTCTTGATACTGACCATCGTAGCTCAATGCAACATCAAAAGCGCGAGGTGGTCGGAGTAGTTCTGCTGTCCACTCATTCAGCTGACGATGGAGCCGCCTCCGCTGACATGTCCAAGACACGGGAACTCGTTCAACCCACCACCACTTCTCAACAGAGCCTTGCCAGGCAGGCAGCAGCAGTCCAACAGGAGAATGTCACCATTACTCCATCCCTCACTAGTCGCTCTCCACGGGTCACTATCTCGATCGAGGTCAACGATGATGCTACCCTGTCTGACGATGAGAGTGCCGCAGACTCATCAGATGCAGAGGATGCCACTCTCTCCAAACGTGACATCCCCGCCCCAGTTCTTGCCTTGATTGAGGCAGCACAGGCCCAGAAGGTCAACGCTACCCCTGGCGCAACCTCCATCCCCAAGCGAGACATCCCGGCCCCAATTCTTGCTTTGCTCGAGAAGCCCCAGCCTCAGAAGGCCAGCGCGACCGCCACCCCCATCACCAAACGTGACATCCCCGCCCCAATTCTTGCCTTGATTGAGAAGCCACAGGCCAAGAAGGCCAATGCCACCGCTACCGCCACCCCCATCGCCAAGCGAGACATCCCGGCCCCAATTCTTGCCT
>LAVV01010309.1:0-12030 GCA_001263375.1 Puccinia sorghi
TGGTTTTGTGATCATTGTATCAATCTGTATCTGCAGGTTGATGTAGGGGGATCTCAGAGGAAGGTGTTCTTTGGAAGCCATGTACAGGTGAGGAAACATCTTTTCATGGCTTGACTGGTGGCTAGGAACCAGTGATGGTGGTTGAGAGCCATGTGTGGCCAATATTGCGGGTCAAGCTGTTTGGCCAGAAATACAGCCTGTCCGGAATGGCGGCTCCAGGGTGTCAATGAGGGAAATATGGCCATAAAACTCGTAAAATATTCGTTTTTTTCGTTTTTTTTGGGCAATTTGGCACTCCAGTGCCTCCCTAGTATGGATGGAGCCGAGCTACTCATGAAACTGGTATACTTTAAGGCAAAAAATGGGTTCTACCTCTAACCGGGGGTCCTGCCCGAGCAGCTTTCATCTCGGCTGGAAATGTGTGGTCCCATCGAAGAATTCTGATCAGCTTAATTGATGTACCCCGCCCTCATGAGCTATTATTATGTAAACGATAACTGTTCTGTCAAGTTTCACGCATTCACGGTTGCCGAAGTGTCCAGGCTTGGCTGGAGCCTAATCAAAGTTTTCGCGAGTCGGGCAAACAAAAAAGACAAGAACTGGGCTGGGCGTGGGTAATTGCTTGAGTACCTTGAGCTCCTCATTTTTCAAGGATCTTGAGCGAAGACCACTAGGATTCCGAGCAGATTTACGCAAATCTGATTGAAGGTTCATCATCACGAGACTCGACTCGGTTCATTCGAATCCTGAGACGCACGCATCCATATCGGTGTGAACCCGAGGCCCATTAAGACTACTCTCCTATCAGCTCATCAGCAAGGAATAAACCATCAAAAATAACTTGAGACAAAGCCTATAAATTATTTCTCTTGTTGGAAGTTCGAAACTCGAGGTTAACCAAGTGCCGTATGTAAATAAATAAAGAAAAAAGAAAGGTTGATCAGTAACATAATAAACTGTAATCCATATTTCCAGCCTTATAACCATCACGTCGTTCTGTCGACCCCCGACTCCCAGATTTCGAATCGGCCCGTCTACGGATGCGTCCTTGGATCTTTTTTTACGCGTTTAGGCTGTGAGGACTCTACCTCGGCAAGCTTGTTGTAAAATAATCGCCTAACTGAGCAAAGCTCTAACCCTCCGCATCTTCTGGTCTGGTGGATATCTGCGTCGCATTTCCGCTGATCTGATCAAGACTCATCGGACATCCCCCCGCTTCCCTCGTCGTCCACTGCCACTGCCACTCACTTCAACCTCGTCTTAAGAACAGGAAACCCGACCCCCCAAAAAAAAAAGAAAAGGAAAAGCTTGAAAAGATACATGAAATAACAGAAGTTTCCGTCACATAAACGCATCGGTTACGAATCAACCCGACAAAAAATCATTTGTCGTTTGAGCCCATCCACAGCTTCGATTCTTCCGGTTGATATTTTGGTCTTACCGCTCCTTGGCTGGTCACTTGTTTTACAAAATTCTTTTCGGTCAGGTTTCCCTTGGTAAGCTTGACAATGTCTCAGAGCGCTTCGCCGTCCGCTTGGCTCATCTTTCGTGGGCTGATCTCGCGTCTCCAAAAGCATCGATTCGTCTCCAAGCTCGCGAGGGTTCTCTCTTCGTCTGTCAAGTAGTAGTCATTTGCAGACTGTTGACATCAATCTTCTACCTTCGGAAAAAAAAAAAAAAGGTAGAGAATTAGAAAGGAAGAAAGAACCAAGAAATCCCGATTATTAAATCATTAATACCCCCGTTGTTGCACTCACTTCCTGTCACTCGGTCACAAATTTGTTACATAAAATTTTCGAACATCCAAATTCCACGTACTGAAGACTGAATTCCCAAGTCTTATTCATCCTCTCATATATTTCTTCACCCCGTCTCAAACCACCTCCCGCTTACCCTCTTTGATGGTTCTCACTTCATAGTTACACGGATTGATACACCTTGTACTTTTTTTTTTTTATATCTAGATTAGAGACCCATTCCTTACCTCATCAACATCAAATCTTTTTATCTCCCCTAACCCTCCCTCATCTCTATCAGTTGTACATAACGTGGTGAGCCGTGGAAAACGTATTCCAGTGAATTCCTTGGACTGTTTCTCTGTGTCTGCTTGTTGTGATTACTTGTTGTAATTACTACTATCGTGTCTTACACTGGCATTCTTGCTCGTTGATCATTATCGGTTTCTTCAAGTCCCCTCAACCTCACGGCATCCCATCCCCTCGCTCCTTCCGCCACATCCCTTTTCCACATTCCCCACGCAGTCAGCTTGATTAACATCCATCTCACCAGCTAATCTCATTCCCCGTCATCCACTTTATCCGATTCATATCTAAATCCACACAGTTCCAAGGTGGACCCCATCCTCAGGTTATATAAGTGCATACACCCAAATATCTATCGTCGTATATCGCTGATCTGTCGCAAAAAACTCATCCTCAACAAGTCCAGATCCGATAATTTTATACAACACACCGCAACAATCTATTCCTTCCACAATTGTACCATCAAATTCCTACACACGCGCGCGGCGCTCCCATCATCACTTGACAATTCAGTTTCACAGACAGACAAACAAACAAACAAACAAACAAACAAATAAACAAACAAACAAGCCAACTTTAACCACTAGAAAGCTTTGATCACCGGTTTGCGCTCTGGGCTCCTGGACGACAATCATACCCCTCATTTATTCCTACACATACAACATACATTATACCCAAATACCTCGCATAAATAAATACCCTTATCTACATAATTTAGCCTTTACTCATCAGGATTACACTGTCAGTTTTGAGAGCCCATTAGCTGCTCATCCATCTAACAACCACCGCTGGCTGGTTTGGAGTCAAGTTTCCCCCTTGTGTCAAGGCCACCTGTCCGAATCCATCTTCTACTCACTTCACTGCAGGTAAGCTACAGCATTCGATCACCTTCAATCCTCAATCACGACCATCCTTTTCTTTTTTCTTTTTTCTTTTTTCCTTTTTTTTTTCTTTCTTCCATCTCTTCCTTAATTCTTAATCTTGCTTACACTGACTCATCCTGCCTTCTTTCTTCCTCTCTGCCCCCTTCCCATTTATGTCCTCGGCTCTTTTTTTTGTTTCCCAGCGGCTTCATACTCATCGGTACAATCGTACAGGCACACCCACCCTCCCTAGCTCACTTAGCTCCTGGCTGACTTTCTCGGTTCTGTGTTCGTCTCGGATCGCTTTCTCCTGTGTATTGCTCGCACACCCCATCGATCGCTCAGATTGGCAGCACACTCACAGACAAACGCTCCCTTCTTTTCTTTTTTTTTTTTCTCTCTTCTCTTCCTTTTGTATAACTTCTTTTTTTTTCCCTCCGTGATTCCGTCCAAACACATACCAGTCAATTATTCCCCATTCCCCATCTTTTTTATCATTACTCCTCTTCTCAAGCGCTGGATCTCCCAATGGTTCAGTCAATCAGCTCACAGTCAATCACTCATCACGGTATCTCTCACAGCCACAACACCGCTCAAAATCTTGATCAAACAACCACCAACCACTCCATGCAACCTCCGCACACCAACCTCATGACACACACTCATCCAACACACCAGTCAGAATCCACCAGCTATCAAAATCACCACCGCAAATCTAGCCACGAGAATGACGAAGAAGCCATAGCAAGGAAGAAGAAGAATGCCGATGCTCAAGCCGCCTTCCGTCAGCGGAGGCAGACATACATCAAGGTCAGAATAACCACACAAACCAACATGACGCAAAATTGCAGCCGGGAATGCTCATTAACTTGCACGGGTTTTATGTTTCCTCCCTTGCTTTTGCTCCGCCTTTGCGATTCCCCCCCCCCCCACTCGCGCCCTTTTTATGTAAATAACTCGTTTGGCTCATTCCCCGATCGCTGACCACGTACGTAATCTTTACAACGACTTATGTAATTGATGTACATACATGTGATCAGAGTTTGGAGGATACAGTGTCAGAACTTAAGGGTGCTGTTAGCGAGATGGTAAGTTCTGCAAGATATTTGCACTCCCGAGTCATTCTCACTGACCACTACTCATCTCTGCCTGCAAATCTGTAGGAGGCCATCGTCAAAACCACTAGCAATGAGGTGGGTACCGAAATATTGGTTACCCTATCACAATATCACCTTCCTCTCAAGCCGTATTCTCTCGAATTACACTGATCATTACTGACCTGCTTCGAGTCCTTCGTTTCGTCACAGGCAAAGCATCAGAGGCACAGAGCCGATTATTTTCAATTGAAATTGAATGCCTACGAGTCCGGTGAACTTCAGCCTGGAGCGTTCGAAAGTCTCCAGCACTGTAAATGTTGCAAGTTCGCCCCACCCGATTTCAACCTTCGCCCTCATGCTTCAGCTCCCGGCGTTCAGCATCAAGCTGAATCTCTATCCACCCCAGCTACCTCAGCCATCACCGTCAGCCCTGCCGCCGATTGTCCAACGCCTACTGGTCCATCCTTGCTAACTTCTACCGTGACCAACCAAGATGACATGGCTCGTGATTGGCCCTCTCGGCAAGGCCCTCCTCCCATCTTCCAAGCACCCTCCACCTCCCGCTCTACCTCCCATCACCACCCTTCTGCCCGGAATTCTCCTAACGATATCCCTCACTCCATTACCTCACTGGATCATCCCCACAACATCCTCCACCAGCAACATCGTCGGTATTCTCATCTTTTATTATCCTCTCATGGCTTTTTTCTTTTTCTTTTCTTTTTTTTTTTTGTCGAGGGTCTTACCTCTCTTACGTTTTCTATGCGACCTTACAGATGGTAACTCTTCCTTGCATCACCATTCATACCCTCGGCCCAACTGTGATGTAGCGCTCTTTCCCTCGTTTGGTGCTCCCGAAAACTCGTCTATATCCAATTATTACCCCCCTCCCGATGCAAATCATGCATCATCCTCACAATCGGTGGGTCCCGACTCATCAGCTAGTGGCTCAGCCTGTCCCATTGAGATAGATCCTCATTCTCATCACCTTCAACCAAACACCGTCCACATCTATGATCGCTCTCCGCCACTTTGCCAGTCCCATTCATTAGGTAATGTCTATTCACCTCTCGGACATTCACAATCCTTCGATGCACACCACTCGGGTACTTTATCCTCACCTCGCATGTGGCACAGCAATTCTCCAACGTACCCCTCAACCGAGCCCAATTCCGCCACTAATTTCATTGGCTCTTCGAAACCCCCGCTTTACTCTGTCGATGGCTCAATCGCTGACGTCGAATCGTCTGGATTCCACTTGCAGCGAGGTGCCGGTGAGCGCTCTATTATGCGCCCAGTCCAATATCTCCCCTCGCTTGAACTTCGAGCTATTCCTCAGAGTTACCCTCTCGTTTCAACACTTCCCTCACCCAGAGCCGATGGTCATTATGGAGTCGGAGCATCCAAACCTCGATCTTCCATGCTTAACAAACGCCGCTGGCATGATGACAAACTGGGCCCAAATTATGACAGTCACGAGCCCGATGATGCACCGACGTCGGGAAAGACTGGTGTTAAGTTGAACGGAATTCCTGCCAAAGTTGCTCGTTGTGAACAAGTTTGCACCGAAGTCTCGAAGGTGGTTTCTCAAATGAAAGAAGAGTTGAGTTCAGATCATACTGTTGTCTCATGAACAAAAACATCAACAAAAATAATTGCAATTGTTGTAATAAGAAAGTGGTCAAATCTCTCAAGAGAGCGATAGTTGTTAATGAGCTTGGCTTTTCTAATCATTTTGCCTTGAAGAGTGAAAGCCGTAACGGCAACACAACCCCCGACGACCCCTTTAACTGCCCACCAGTCGCTCTCACCCAACGCCACTATCTCCCGTACGTTTTCTAGCTCTCACAATGTGAGGTTTAGGCGCAAATAGTATTTCTTGCTGTCTCGCTGTCCCAAACGGCATCTTCAATCGTGGCGTAGCTCTATCTTACCGAAGAACCCCACAAGATCACCCCCACATCAAATCATGATGAACAATTTTGAAGGGATGTGAACCGACTTGTATCTTGCATGATCTTTGTTTTTCTTTTCAACCATTCATTTTTTGCTTCAACATTGGATACGCTTTCCTTTTGTATATTTCATACTATGTGTAAGAATTGATGAAAACCTAGATTTTCAAATGTGCATATAGACTATTGTCCGGTACAGCTTCTTGATTATCAATCCGTGTAACTAATCAAAAGTGGAAAAGCAACAACGGAATAATTGCTGATCATAATAATTAATCTGTACGGCTGTTGCCCCATTCTCATTGTGCTTGTTTTAACAACTTGTGGACTGTGCATTCCCATCCAGAAAGGTGTGCCTCAGACTCTCTCAAACTCCAAGCACTGATGGTTGTTGGTGTGATAGGTTCTTTCCATGTGGAGTGGTAGTAGCTCAATAGGTCAACTAAAGTTGAATATGAAAAAAACAAGTACAGAATACTACAACAAATCAAATTGATTTGATCAGGAGAAGAACATACACTGAAACATTGACATACTGAAGAAAACAGACTCCTAATACATGAAATATAGATGTGAAGAATCAAGTGTAGGATGTATTCTACCCACATGAGCAAGATGTTTCCCAAGACAAAGGCTCAAACCTGTGCTTTGTACCTGCTTCCTGGAATGCCTTCTGCCAGCCAAGGTTGTCACTATCCCCAGCTGGCTGGGAGAGAAATTCATCCCAGGGTGATTTGATAATCTAGATGGAGTAATTTTAGAATAGAAAGACAATGATAAATAGCTAGGAAAGAACAAGACACAGAGACTGAGAGGAAGAGATATTATTTGGTCAATGGAGAATAAGAGACAGAAAGATGAAGGAAAGGATGAAGGATGTTCAAGGTTAATTCTTCACCAAGGTGGGTTTGAAGCCAAGTCAATGATCTCATGAGGAGTTGGAGATGGAGCTTTTGATTGAGTGAAGAGTTTGATGAGCAATATTGAGTGGTGAACAATGAGCAAATGAGTTTTTTGAATGGAACTGAAGAGAGTTACTGAGGGACATAGAGGGTGAGCCAATTATGTTTTGGCTCATCCAATTAGGTTTCATCATTGGATGATTTGAGTTTGACATGACTCTTCTTGTCACAGCTTTGCACTTCACAGAGAGTTCAGCCAAGTTTCACAAAAAGAATCAACAAGTTTCAACATAACCTGAGGTTAAGCTCACTTTTCATATCCAAAAGCTCAACCTGAGCATTCCACAGGTCAATTTCTGTTCCTACAAGGATATTAGGGCAAGATTTCCAGCAGCAGCATATCTAACATCACCCAAAAGCAATTCCCAGCAAAAGCTGAACCTGCAATTTTACCCCTGCTGAAGATGAACAATTGTCTTGATGCTGGATCAAAGTTCTTCTGACTGGAATAAATTCAAGACCCTCTGGTAGTGGGTTGGGCTCATCCAAAAGCCATTGGAGTGTGTGGTTTGTTGCTGGGGGGGGGGGGGGATTATGGTGGGAATGATATCGGGTTAATTTAAAATTAGACAACTGCTAATGTGGATCAGAAATCAAAAGTTAAGGTTAGCAGGGTTTGAGAGGTCAGCTAACCCATCCAATGTTCTCAAGTGATTCAGGCTAGTTGACTTGATAAAAACCTCTGGTCAACTTGGCCAAAATTTAATGGCTCCAATGTGGATGCTCTTACCCATCTCATGTTTACCTGAAAATATGTTGCACTAGAAATTTTGCACTAAGATATCAGATTGGTTTGGAGGAGCTTTTCTTAATTCTGTAAGACTATGGTGAACTTATGATGATAGTTTTGAAAGAAGTTGATTGATTGATGTTTGATTACGATCTAGAGCCAGGAAGGTCTGAAAGAAACAATTCAGAAACTGAGTAGAAACAAGAGAAGTAAAAAGAAGAAAAAGAAAAAGAACAAACATTTTAGAAGTCAGGAGCATATGAAAGAGCGAGACAAGACAGCTATGAGGAAGAGAAGGACAGAGGACTGTGTGATTGAATAGAAGATTAGTTAAATGAAGAAGAAGAGAAAAAGAAGAGAGATGGGATTGATTAAATGAGAATTAAGAAGGGAGTTGAGTAATGGTTGAGTGGGGATTGTTGATGTGATGCGAGAGAGATTGATTGAGCGAGGTGTTGAGACTGAAAGAGGAATTGGCTGTTGTGCCCCAATGGATCTTGAGTTGAGTTGTTGAAAGAGTTGGCTGTGAAATCTTGAGTGACATGTCAGATGAAATCTAACAAATTTTCCTATAGCTAGAACAAGCTTTCATTGCCATAATTCATCCATTCAACAGGATTCCTTCACCACCTGATCTGAAACAGACCTTATTTGTGATCTTAGTAGTTTTCTATTACCCAACATTCTCTATTCTGTCTATCTTGGATTGTAAATTATATGCTACTAACCTTTTTCTTTGATAAATTCAATTAGAAGATTAGATTATCCCAGATGATTAAGGACATGATAACTGGGTTAATGATTGTAAATTTTGGTTAAAACCCCTGAACCAAAACAAATATTAAATGAAGATAAGAAGAGAGAGTATGTACTTGTGGTAGTTCACTGAGTGCCAGTGAGCATAACTTAATTGAGCTCATCCTACTTCATTTGGCCTGTAGTTAACCTAGCCTAAGTTGGTTGGATGTAGCCCAGCTTGAGCAGGATACACTCAAGCAAGTTGGATTTGCTGGTAGTTTGAGTTAATTTCTCAAGACTGATCCATTAGAATAAACATACTTCTGCTAATAGCTAGCATAAAACCTGTTAGCTCTTAGCAGTGCTGTGTAGTGCTGTATTAGCACATCTGTTAACCTCACGCCAGGCCAAAGACAAAGGCAATGTGTGCCCTTCACTTTGGGTCTGGTGATGGGGACATGATCACCTGTTGTACCAATCACTTGCCCATTGCTGCTATCAAATACTTGAAACTGAACTTTTCATAGATTTTTCAAGAATTGCTGCAGGTAAAAGGAGGTAGATACATGATGACAATGATATATGAGTAGGATCATATGAAATGGATCTTTTTTTTTTTTTTTGACATAAGTTGCTGTGGAGCACACATGAATGATTTGGAGAAGTTTTAATCTAGCTGCTCTTCTTGTGAATAATAAAAGCCAGATATCATAAGAAGATGTGTTCTGCTACATTTTCTGTTACAAGATATAGCAACAATTTAAGCTCTTGGAGATGTAAGGCAAGATTGAGAAAGTTATCTGATTAGATTCGCAAGAAATTGAGAGTGCTTCCACAACCAAATTTTGGAATCGATATAATTTCCTACTGGATCTTGCTGCTGGTGAGTGTTGACTCACTGACTATGCTACTGTGACTGTGGCCGTGGCTGTGCTGTGAACTGTGGGTGTCTCGGTCTCAGCTCACTCACTCCACCAAACTTGCGAGCAACCCCTTAAACTGAAACCAAGGAACAACCTCACACTCGTTTCGTCAACAACCCTCCCTCCCTTGCTGCCATCCTACACTCTCACTGAAAACTCAACAATATCTTCTTTTCATGTACCTCCCCACCTTCCTTCATCTCAATCCTCCAGCCATGCATCGACGGGCCTACTCGCTATTGCTGCTGTCCCTCCTACTCGCTGCAGTATCCACCAATGATGTCCCCCAGTCTCATTCTCTCAAGCGTCGTCTGCTACTCCCCAATCAAACCGGAAGCTCCTCCTTGCCCAGCGGCCTCTTCGATTCTCCCGGATCCAATCGCAGCCTAGACCCTACCAAAAGCAATCCCGCCCCAACCGATCCGGCTGCCCCTTCCTCGGCCTCTCCCTCTCCCTCCCCATCTCCATCACCCTCTCCAGCTCCTAAGGATTCCCCACTCGGCGATACACTCTTACCCTTACTCGGAACTCCTGCCTCCTCCAACGCTCCTTCCCCTACTCCATTACCTACCCCCAACAACTCGACTCGAACCAGTCCTTCCGGCTCAGCCAGTCTTGCGTCTTCATCAACAGCCACTACCCCATCACCAACCCCACTCGCCTCCCCTAGCAGAACCCAGCCATCCTCCACAGATGCATCCACCCTTTCATCCATACAAGCCAGTCCCAGTCCCTCTCCCGACTCTCAATCCAATCGCACCACAAGAACTCCACCTCATAAGAATGACGATTCTGGTAGTGGCTTCGGAGCTACCACGATCAAACTCATGGGTATTGTTGCCGCAGTCGTAGCTGGATTGTTCTTACTCTGGACGGTCATCAGGAAGTGGAAATTCAGGCCAAGCAAGCGGTTTGCTAAGAAACTAGATGACTATGACGAGGACGTCTTTGCACCCCGCCCGCCATGTCCGTCATTTCTCATTATTCCAACTCCCCAAACCTTTGATTCTGAGATATTTGATCTGTCCACAGCTTTCGGCGAGAAAAGAGCAATCGATCACCAGGCGTACTCGATCCCGAACGTACCCAACCCCGGATCTGCCTTCGCATCTCACTACCCGTCGTACCCCGAGCGAAGCGTGTCCCCTGCACAAAAGTTGTCCTATGGGAACGACCTACACGTTGGTTCATTTAGCTCTCTCTTTGAAGCATCTTTGACAGATGGCTGATGATCGTTCGACTCGCAAAACTCCACAGGGCTCACAAGCTTACCAGGCTCATCGACTCTCCCTTTTATCCGTCACCCAGCCACCTGCGATGTTCGAGCCCAACCCGTATCGACTATCGCTCGGCCTCGGCAACCCCATTCATGCTTATCCGCCCTCCGATCAGCCCAAGCCGTCGGTGATGTGAAACTCTCAACCTATTTTTCAATCGATTCTTGAAAGAACGCTTGTCCTCACCACGAACGCAAGCGATAAGCCGGAACATTTTCATACCTTTCCTTGACTTATTGTGTCCATTTTAATTTTTTTTAAGAAAAAAAAAAAAAGGAAAGGGAAAAAAACACTTAAGATTTTAACTGCTTACTTGCACGTTTGACACGGCCCTTTTACTTCCTCCTCCGCCGCCCACCTCTTTCTTTCTCTCATTCTGGTCGAGGGGAGCTTCTTTTGCGCGAGTCGATCTGTTCCTTTCTTTGTGTACATCTGTCTACGCCCTCCGTGAGCACTTCCCAATAGCATTTTCGTTTGTCTAGTGTTAGTTTTCCTCCCGGCTTTGTCCAATCTTTTACCCTTTCATTCCACTGGCCCCCTCCACACCTTATTTGTCTTGCGCCTCCCCGTACATTTGTATGTCGATGGTGGAGTAATTTCTCTTGAGCCCCGAATTACTGGTTCCTCCTGCCCCCAGGAGAGTAGTGAGTCCGGCAATTACTTGTCAGGTTTTTCTTTTCCTCTCTTTTTCAACTCACACTTACTTGTATTACTACAGTTGTGTATGGCATAGTTCCGTCTGGTCCTGCCTGCAAATTAAAACAAACCAATGTCCACATTCATTATTTTTTTTATTACATTTGTCACAGGTGTGTAGAGTTCAAAAATATGACCTTGTTGAGTTTGGCCAAGAGGTTTTTTCAGGCCAGTACTTTGGACATGGCTCTCAAAAGGCATAATTTAGCTGATAAGTATGGGTTTAGTGCCTGGTTCACATACACCCAACACAAAAAAACTTGTGGTCCAGGAGTCAATTTTTTTGGTATTTTGTTGTTTCAGTCACAGAGCCTGTATTCAGCTGTACTTGATTGAAGATACAGGTGAATGACAGGAAGGATTTTTTCTAACTTTGTTGTTATTTGGATTCAGGTCTTGGGACCAGCACCAATTGACTTGTAGTGCAAAACTATGTTGGAGCCTGCCCATCAACAGGCTGGCCCCAGACGCTGGCCATTCAGGCTCTCCTAGGGCCTGTACAGCCTGATGGCTGAAAGTGAAAAATCTCACCACAATTTTTGCTTCCCAAACTGAAAGCTTTTTTGTATTGGCTGCAGGGCCTTTGTCAGCAAGATCTGATGAAGGTTTATCACCTCCCATCAGCCAATTTGGCTGGGAGACCTTGCTGACATATATACCACTTCAGAAAGGCTAAATGTTGGAATTTCAACTCTTCCCCTCAGTGTTTCTTATTTTTCATTAAATCATTAACATTATAGTAATATA
>LAVV01010309.1:15588-29861 GCA_001263375.1 Puccinia sorghi
TAATGGAGTTATGATTGAATTGCTGAAAATCAGAGCCAGACTAAAGATGACAATGTCAGAATAAATATAAATAAGTAGAAGGAAAAAAGAAAGAATTGAAAGAGTTACCACAAAATAGATATATAGAATATGAGAGACAACCGTTGACTATGAGGATAAGATAAAGGACACAGGACTGAATATGAAAAGAAATTAGCCGAGGTTGTGAGGGAGGTTAAGTGTTCTTGGTTTCTCACCAAGTTGGAGATAATGCCGTGCGAGTTGAAGATGGAGAGAGATTGAACAATGTCGACGATAGGACGAGATTGAGTCAAGTCGACTGAGATCGAGTTGAAGTTTGAGTTGAGTAAGTTTGAGGAGAGGTTTGATCGAGGAGAGGTTGTTTTTTAGAAGGATAAATGAAGAATGAAGTGAAGTAGAAAACAGAAGAAAAAGAGAAAAAAAAAGAATGAAGTCGGATGAGGAACTGAATGATGGGATTTCACATAAGGTGTCACGGCTGATATCTCAACACCCCCCGCAACTTGATGAGAAAAGAACCTTTACCATGAAGCACTTTTCACGCAGACGGTTTAGCGAGTCAATATTGCTTGGTTTCGTAAGAGCATCGGCGGTCATTTCTTCAGTTGGAATCAGCTTGACTTGAATTTCATTGTTGTTTTTCATTTGACGGAGATTCTTGATTTTTATGTCTAAGTGTTTAGTTTTTGAGTTTGAGCCAAAGTTCTTCAATTTTTCTAGAAGACCTTGATTGTCAATATGAAATTGTGTTGGATTCATTTTTTGATCCCACAGTTCTTCAATAAGATATTTAATCCATAGATTTTCTTGTACTCCGTCAGATAAAGCGTTGAGTTCAGCTTCGGTTGACGACATGGTGATATTACGTTGTTTTTTGCTGTTCCAGGCCACAGGACATGCCTTCCAAAAACAGATAGAGCCGCTTCGCGAAAGTCTAGTCTCCAAATCATCTGCCCATGTGGCATCGGTATAGTGCTGAAGTGCATTTGAACTATCTTGGGCATCAGGTCGAAGAGTAAGTGCCAGGTCGGACGTTCCCGCCAAGTATTTCCAACAGTGAATCACTTGTCGCCAATGTTGAATGCCTGGATCATTGTTGAAACTAGAGAGAATGGACACAGCAGGAGCTAGATCTGGCCGGGTACGACAAGACAGATAGTTCAAGATTCCAGTGTGAGTGCGATAGTTAATTTTCAATTTTTTAAATTCCGCTTGTTCATGATCAGTTGCAGGAAGTAGTTGCACTCCCACAGAGAGAGGAGTCTTTACTGGACGACAGCTCCGAATACCAGCTAATACAAGACCTTTTGAAATGAGTTTCGTTTGAGAAAGTCGAATTGATTCATTAGAAATTTCAAGATCCATTCCAAGCAGCGTATCTGGATTGTGTGCCGAAGAGTTGGGAAAGCGATGTAGAAATAGAGCCTCGAAAGCATCTACATTTCCAAGTACTATCAGATCATCGACATGAAAGAAGATAACAGAGTGTTTGTCCTTATGAATGAACAAACATGGATCCGCCGCCGAGGGAATAAAATGTATTTCTTTGAACCATGAGGTGAGAGTTTCGTACCAATTGGCAGGTGCTTGTTTCAGGCCATATAGAGATTTTTTTAATCGAAGATATGGAGCCTTGCGCTTGGAGCCTTCAGGAGTTTTGATGTAGAGTTCTTCTTTGAGTGGTGCAAAAAGAAATGCACTCTTGACATCAAACTGACGAATCTTGAGCTTCTTGTCAATCGCTAACATGAGAACTACAAGAAGAGTGGTGAACTTTCCAGTCGGAGCAAAAGTATTATCATAGTCTTGTCCTTCAATTTGTCGAAAGCCTTGAATGCAGAGTCTTGCCTTTTTTCTTTCGATTGCAGAGAGAGTTGCTGGCTTGGTTTTAAAAATCCACACAGTGCGAAGAAAAGATTTGGGTTCGTTCCACTCGTCTTCCCAAACGTCGTGGCCTTCAATACACTCCAATTCCTCGGTAGTTGCTTTTGACCACTCATTTCTGTTTGATGAATTCATGGCTTGTCGAAATGATTCAGGATCACCGGTTAAATGTGAGTATTTGATAGGTTTGATTCTTTCAGTGCGATCTCTTAGTGTTCTCTTAGGAGGAGTTGAGGGTACTAAACTGTCAGCAATGTCCTCTTCATCGGAATCTTCTTCAGATGTTATTGATTCCGCTGAACTAGACTCGAGTTGAGGTTCTTCTTCAGTTGCTCCATTGACCACTTCCGAAGGATTCCTGTCGTCCTCATCAAATAGTTCGACAACAAAATCATCTTCAAATTCAGGTTCGTTATCTTTGGGAAAATCAAGAAATTTGATGTGATTAGTGTCGAGCACCTTTCCTTCATCTGTTAGGATCCTGTATGATCGCAGTTCATCGTTATACCCAACAAGAGTTCCAAGGCCGCCTTTTTCCTCAAGTTTAGATCCAGATCTTTCCGGGAGATAGAGATATGATACTCGAATGCCAATGGGTCTGAAGTAGTCAAGCGGTAAAGATCGATTTTTAAAGAGCTCAAAAGGGGATTTCTTGCTCTTATGAGCAGGAATCTGGTTGAGAGTTAGAGTACTTGCTTTAACAACTTCATTCCACAGACGTTTGTTGAGTCCTGAGTCTTTTAAAATGGCTCGAACTGATTCGAGAATAGTTCGATTGAATCGTTCAGCTAAACCATTTTGTTGAGGAGTGTAGGCGTCGGAATAACGAACTCGTATAAGATGCTTATTGCAGAAATCCAGAAGGTGTTTGTTGATGAATTCTGTTCCCCTATCGGAATGAATGACGGTGGGATAGTAGCCAAATCTTCGGGACTCTAAATCTATAGCTTGGGCAATGGATTCAGCTACATCGCTTTTGCTTCTGAGGGGAATGGCAGCGCAAAATCTTGTACAGCTGTCTACTACGGTGAGAAAGTAGCGATGTCCTTCTCTAGATGATGGAGAGATTGGACCTACTATATCCAAATGTATCTCTTCAAATGGTTTGGAGGCTGTAGAGTGGCGAGTATGGAAGGATCCTTTGGTTATCTTTGCAACAGCGCAGGCCTCACAAGTGCTGAAGTCCTTAAGGGGAATACCCAATCGTTGTCTTATTCGACGATAGCTTACGTGACCGAGTGACTTGTGTAGTAGTTCGCTGGAGGTGAAGAAGCAGTTGTGACTGAGATTTGAGAACTTAATGGTCGGAAGATTACTCTCATATCTTCCCTTAATGATCACAGAGTCGTTCTTTGAAATAAAAAAGGAATTGATTTCAAAGTGGACTTGATAGCCATCGAGTACCAGACAATGGACGGAGAGGAGATTAACAGCAATATCGGGCACGAATAAAACATTGTGTAGAATAATGTCGCCGAGTTCATTGGTTAACTTAATCGATCCAATCCCTTTAATCTTGAGTGATTCTGCTCCGGAACTAGTTCTGACTATTCCGTCTTCTTGAAATTTGATGGCAAAGAACAGATTTAGATTCGAGGTCATGTGCGCAGATGATCCGGAGTCCAGAATAAAGTTTGAGGATGGATGAGAGAGAGATGAATGAAAGCTGCTAACACTGTTCTCGGCCCTGGGCTTTTGTCCTTGGTAGTTCGATCCAGGAGGAGGACGAAGATGAGGATATAACATATAGCATCGATCTTTGGGATGAGGAGCCAGGGTGTTGTGAGCATTTGGTTTGCACTTTTTGGAAGGGTCACTGAAGAGGGAAACTTGAGTTGACGACGATATCTTGGATCTCCCCCCTAGGGTTAGGTTGTGACCGTGGGTTCGGAGATGGTCAAGGACGACAGTGGGAGTGATTCTTCCAGGAGTATGAGTGATTGCTGTTTTCATGGCATTCATCTCGGTCGTCTTGGGAAATTTTTTTAGAATCTCATAAGCGACAATATCGGTGTCAATCTGAATGCCGACTTCATGCATCTTTTCGATGGAGGACTTGATGCGTGTGATGAAGCCGGTGATGTCCGACTCGTCGAAGTTATAGTATGTAAATTCGTCCCAGATTCGAGCTCGGTTTGCTGATTCCTCAGACGCAAAGTAGTTGATAATGGCCTCCCAGATGAGCAGCACATTGGTAGCATTCTGATTATTTATGACATTTGCTTGTACCGAAGCGTCGAGTCGAGCAGTTATAATGGTTCGAATGAACAGTTCGTCATCTGTCGATAGTTTCCCCTCGCCTTTGACAAATACGTCCTTTGCCTTGAGGTTTTCAAGAAAGTTCAGGACTCTTTGTTTCCAGGCGGTGAAGTTGTCCTGTGTCAGAATAGGAATAGCTTTGATGGCCGTTTCGAGAGCAATGACCTTTCGTTTTTCGATGGCAGAGGAGGAGTCGTCCATCTTTGCAGTAGAGTCAGTTGGTTGTAGTTGTGTCTGGCGTTCAGCAGTAGCAGGTTTGTCAGAGTCGGACATTCGGCGGTAGATGCGGAATGGGTGCGTCGTTTCGACTGTTAATCGTAATGGAGTTATGATTGAATTGCTGAAAATCAGAGCCAGACTAAAGATGACAATGTCAGAATAAATATAAANGTTTTTGCCAGTTCATATAGGTTCCACACCATCAAGTGTAATGTGTTTTGCACTTCTTGAAACTGGGCAAATCATCAGGGAATCCTGATGATATAGAATTCTCACTTGATGACATCCAATATATGTAATCAAGTGGAATCATAGAATGAGGCATAGTACAGTGTGTGTACTTATTTTGGCCAGTCTCAGCCTTGTTGAAACAACAAAGCGTCAGTACTGGACGGTGGTTTTGGAGATTGTATCTTGGTTGGTCGGAGTAGAACACCAATTTGTACTTGGAAAGCAATACAAGTCTTGAATTGCTGGCGATATGAAAGACCCCATCTGTCAAAATTTCTCGGATTTGTATAATTTTCACCACTGTTATCTTACCATCAGGGTCTAGTGAAGGTCAGGTTCATGTATATGAGTGATAGCACCTTGTAGCTAGCTGGGGATAGTGATTAGAAATATAAATGCAGCCTTACTTAAAAGGCCAATCTTGCCTTTCTGAGGTAGAGTTGGTGCCTTGCACCACTGGGGCTTCTTGATCATCAGGTGGTGATCGGCTGTTGTCAATTGTGTTGACATTAGGTGTTTCTTGATCTTCGGGTCGTAGTTTCTCTCATTGGTGTTGAAATTAGGTGCATTGGATTTGTTGAGGGCTGCCAAGCGCTTTGTCCTCAGATGCTATAAGTAACTTGTATTTATCAATCAATGCACCTTTTTTTTGGCGGCCTTGAACGGAATTTTGAACTCTTCCAAGATCACTTGTAATTCATCTTTCTTGATCTTACCATCAGGGTGTGTAATCAAATGGGAAACAATGCTCTGAATAAGTGATACTGACTTCAAGCTACAGGTGGACGGTCAGGATTTACCACGCCAAACGCGTTGGTTCAGTTGGTTGCCATGAGTATTGGGGCATGTATTTTCTTCTTTGTCTGATTTGTTGATGACCAGGCGTATTTTGGCTTTCCTCACAACGGCGGGCAGAGAGGCATTGTCAGAGATGACAGGTGAAAGAGAAGGGGTACAATCTGTAGCTGATCCGTCATCGTGCCCATCTGTAGAGGCCGTCATCGCGTCTGAGGCTTGATGCTTCATCCAACGTCATTTCCAATTGGCCAGTCGAATTCGGAGTTGAAGCAGTGACAGGGTTAGAAATCATATCTGAGTCAAGGATCTGTGACCTAGATATGGGCACTAATGAGAGTTGATTGTTGAGAATTGATTGCGGCAATGATTCCAGGTCAATTGGCAGCAGTGGAGGCAAAGTTGGAGTGATTCACATAAGGTGTCACGGCTGATATCTCAACAGTAACTTGTATTTATCAATCAATGCACCTTTTTTTTTGGCGGCCTTGAACGGAATTTTGAACTCTTCCAAGATCTCTTGTAATTCATCTTTCTTGATCTTACCATCAGGGTCTGTAATCAAAGGGGAAAAAATGCTCTGCATCAATGATACTGAATTGAAGCTACAGGTGGACGGTCAGGATCTACCATGCCAAACATGTTGGTTCAGTTGGTTGCCATGAGTATCGGGGCATGTATTTTCTTCTTTGTCTGATTTGTTGATGACCAGGCGTGTTTTGGCTTTCCTCACAACAGAGGTAAGAGAGGCATCATCAGAGATGACAGGTGCAAGAGAAGGGGTACAATCTGTATCTGATCCGTCATTGTGCCCATCTGTAGAGGCCGTCATCACGTCCGAGGCTTGATGCTTCATCCAACGTCATTTCCAATTGGCAAGTCGAATTCGGAGTTGAAGCAGTGAAAGGGTTAGAATTCATATCTGAGTCAAGGATCTGTGACCTAGATATGGGCACTAATCAGATTTGATTGTTGAGAATTGATTGCGGCAATGATTCCAGGTCAATTGGCAGCAGTGGAGGCAAAGTTGGAGTGAAACCTGTGACAGAGTTTGTGGTTATACCTGAGTTGAGAATGTGCGGCCTAGTTGAGGGAACTAATGCAATCAGCAAGGGTGCTGCCAGATCAGAAGCCAGTATGGGTCCTTCTGGTCTATTGGTCACAGGTTGAGGGTTGAGCTCTGGCGATACTGGAATTGCTTGGTCGAGGTATTCCAAAGAAGAGTCCGAGTTGTGATATGAAGGCTTGCTCAGCTGATCAGATTCTTCTGGGGGCTCTGGCTGCAGTGTTTCTTGAGTAAGGGTAACTCCAAGGCTAGAATCAAGGGTTTGGGTAAATGGATCATTGAGGCAAAGAGTATCTGGTACTAAGGCAGCAAGGCCAGTGAGTCCTGTTGCACATGCGTCCAGCAATTCTGTTGGTGACTTGGATGGTTTTGTGTAGGTAAGGGAGCTTGAATTTATTGCCAATTCGGACCCAGTGGTCGTCTGATCAGGAACAGGTAGTAGTGCTGGTGCTAAGGAGGTTATAAGTTGATGCTACAAAGCCACTTCAGAAGCACCCACAATTTGAGGCACCTGATGATTGGCTGGTTGGTTGACGTGCGGTGGTTTTTGTGGGAAATATTCAGCTTCCGGGGATGTTTTAACAATGGCAACTGAGAAGGAATTACTATCTAATTCCTTCGGACCTGTGGACTGATGGTGTTCTAATAGTGGAGGGTGAAAGGCAGTTGTTTTGATTGTTAGGGTAGTTGTAACAGGAGCTACACTGACTTCTGAGGAACACTGGACTTGATTATTGTGAATAGAAAGCTTAGGTGTGGTTGGGGATTCAGAATGAGATTCTGGTGAATGCTCAGGTTCAGTTGAACAAGCCAATCTTGGAGACATGGGGAAAAGTGTGTCTCGATTTATGGCAGTTTTGAATTCAAACGTCAAAGAGGGCACGAGTGGTATTGATGGTTTGGCGGGAGCAATAGGAGACTGAGGAATTGGGGGATGAAAGTATCCATCATGTTGAGTACTGGAAGGTGATGAATCCTTTGAGGATTGGTGTTTATCTGCATTGCCATTGAAGTTAAAGGCCCTTGTCAGCAAAACAACAGATGACCGTATTTTAAACGAAAGGGAGTTTACCTCGAGGCAATCCATGTAGCAAGCTATAGAGCCAATCAAACGGGGCCAAATCTTTTTGATATTGGCCCACTACGTTTGCTTTTCTTCCAGTCTCAGCTGATTGTTTGTTGCCAGGGGTTGAACCTTTTTGGTGCGCATCATCTGAACAATTTGTGTGAGTGGTTGATCTCTTCTGTGGATTGATGTTTCTATTTTGCTCAATCAACGGCGTCTTGATGGATTGCTGAAGATCTTTGAGTGGTTGTTCCTTGTCAAAAGGGATTTCTGCGCCAGAGCTTGTCTTGAAAGGGATAGTGAGGCACTGGAGATGATTTTGCGGTGCCACCTCAGGAATGGTAGAAGGCCTTTGAGTCACTGGCCGGCAATCTTCAACTGAGGCAGCTGGTCCCTTTGTTCTGTGATGCTTAACTAGACGCGGCCACACTGGTATGACAACTTGAGGCCGTTTATGAGTTGGAGTACCGGCTTGCACATTTTTCTGCTACACAACAATCACACAATTCAAATCAGAGGAGATCAGTACATATTTTGAGGCAAAACAAAGAATTTACGCATATACATACATCAGAAAATTTGGCGGGATGTTTGCCATTGACGTTGATTAGAGGGGAGCAGGGTGGGTTGTTTTGCTGGGTTTGTCAAGCATCTTCAAGTCTTGCGGATTATTGCACGGGGGGGGGGGGGCGGGGNTAATTCATTCTCATTGCTTGACTGTATTCTAATGTGTATTCAAAGATAAGTGTTTTTCAATCTTAATTATTTTCAACAGAGAACAACCCAAACTCTCAGGTCAATTGATACCTCGATCAAATTTTGTTTTATCAATTGGCAAATTTAATGATCTTATAGACTGTATATTAAGGAAATATCCCACCAAATGATAACATGCTCAACCCTTCTCTTTGAACTATCACAAACACGACAAAAAAATTTCAGAGTCAATAAATTGATTAGCCATGTATTGAAATGGAGGCATCCAATCCTGGAGGAATTCCCATCTCCCTGATTGCTTCATCTGTCTGAAATCCAAATTCCTAAATTTCTTCAGTGATGAAAGATGGTGACTGCTAGATTTTCCCCGCAAATACAAGTGTGTAATTTATATTTGGTCAATCTAAATTTTTTTTAATCACCTGATTCAGTTCTGCAGCTTGTATCTCAACTAACCTGACAGCGCAATTCATGATATTACTCCAGTGGGAAATCTGAGAAAAAAAAACATTGGTTTGAGTTAGTGGCGTCTCTCAAACAACCACACACAACCACACACACTAGAGCTTATAAGGCCAACCAAATATCCTCTCAAGCCAATCCTTTCTTTTTTCCTCCTCAGAAGACCAGCCACTCCAACTGCGACTCTCCCCCAAGCATGTCTTCAAATCTTACAAGGCTACTGTGTCAATTTTTTGACTTTGTTATTTCTTAAATTACCAAGGGCTACATTTGCTTTTCTTCCAGTCTCAGATGATTGTTTGTCGCCAGGGGTTGAAAATTTTGGGTGCGCATCATCTGAAAAAAGTTTTGTGAGTGGTTGATCTCTTCTGTGGATTGATGTTTCTATTTTGCTCAATCAAAGGCGTCTTGATGGATTGCTGAAGACCTTTGAGTGGTTTTTCCTTGTCGAAAGGGATTTCTGCGCCAGATCTTGTCTTGAAAGGGATAGTGAGGCACCGGGGATGATTTTGTGGCGCCACCTCACGAGTGGTAGAAGGCCTTTGAGTCACTGGCCGGCGATCTTCGACTGAGGCAACTGGTCCCTTTGTTCTGTGATGCTTAACTAGACGCGGCCACACTGGTATGACCACTTGAGGCTGTTTATGAGTTGGATTACCGGCTCGCACATTGTTCTGCTACACAACAATCACACAATTCAAATCAAAGGAAATCAGTACATATTTTGAGGCAAAACAAAGAATTTACACATATAAATACATCAGAAAATTTGGCGGGACGTTTGCCATTGACATTGATTAGAGGGGAGCAGGGTAGGTTGTTTTGCTGGGTTTACTCAATGGACTGACCGATGTGCTGATTGGGTTGCAGAGGGGGGAATTCTTCACGATGGGGTGACTTTTCACAAGGGGTTTACTTTTGACAAGGTGGACTAGAATGGCCACCACGGGCTTGTTTGGGGTTGACATCATCCTGTTGAGCTTTCAGGTTGATGTACAGTAGTTTGAGGCCAGCACGTCGAGTGCTATACCGGTCGTAACATCATGTTTATCAAGTACATGTCTGAGGGCGTAGATGGTCAGATCGGCAGGAGCTGTGTTACAGCATTAAATGTTTTTGGATCATTTAAATTTTACACATGAAGCACAGATCAAGCAGAGATATAAACTGGTACATACCCGGCCAGTCGAACTTTTCAGGGTCCATTTGAGGTTGGTTGGCAAGATATTTCTTGTAAATTTTGTAGAGTTCAACTTTGTTGAAATCTCAATAATTTTTGGTCACACATTCTTGAAGTCAGCAGGGTTTCTCTCAGCTAAAAGGGGGCTCCTTCCTCCACAAAAAAACCTAACCCAATCTCTCTCTGCACAAACTCAATCAATGTCACACGATATCGCTAGTTTAGGGTTTGCTACAACGATCTTTTATTCAAACACTCCCTGAAATTTTCTCTTCTCCTCAACCTTGTCAAAATTCATTAAGATCCCTCAAGATCTCAAGAATTCAAGACCTCTGGTTCAAGAAATCCTTTGGCAAGAATTGATCGCCTACTCCTAATCATAGCCTAAAAATCATTGTCCCATAATCCTCACATTTCAAAAAAAAAAGAACACTTCCTTGTCCTGTTTGTCTTTCTTTTCTTTTTTTATTTCTTCTTTGCTTAAATGCTAAATCACTTTCCTCACTCCTGTTTCCTTCCTCTAATTTTTACACTTCAAATATTTGTCTCATCTCCTTGAATAGCTCTCACCTTTTCATTATCATTAATTCATTCTCATTGCTTGACTGTATTCTAATGTGTATTCAAAGATAAGTGTTTTTCAATCTTAATTATTTTCAACAGAGAACAACCCAAACTCTCAGGTCAATTGATACCTCGATCAAATTTTGTTTTATCAATTGGCAAATTTAATGATCTTATAGACTGTATATTAAGGAAATATCCCACCAAATGATAACATGCTCAACCCTTCTCTTTGAACTATCACAAACACGACAAAAAAATTTCAGAGTCAATAAATTGATTAGCCATGTATTGAAATGGAGGCATCCAATCCTGGAGGAATTCCCATCTCCCTGATTGCTTCATCTGTCTGAAATCCAAATTCCTAAATTTCTTCAGTGATGAAAGATGGTGACTGCTAGATTTTCCCCGCAAATACAAGTGTGTAATTTATATTTGGTCAATCTAAATTTTTTTTAATCACCTGATTCAGTTCTGCAGCTTGTATCTCAACTAACCTGACAGCGCAATTCATGATATTACTCCAGTGGGAAATCTGAGAAAAAAAAACATTGGTTTGAGTTAGTGGCGTCTCTCAAACAACCACACACAACCACACACACTAGAGCTTATAAGGCCAACCAAATATCCTCTCAAGCCAATCCTTTCTTTTTTCCTCCTCAGAAGACCAGCCACTCCAACTGCGACTCTCCCCCAAGCATGTCTTCAAATCTTACAAGGCTACTGTGTCAATTTTTTGACTTTGTTATTTCTTAAATTACCAAGGGCTACATTTGCTTTTCTTCCAGTCTCAGATGATTGTTTGTCGCCAGGGGTTGAAAATTTTGGGTGCGCATCATCTGAAAAAAGTTTTGTGAGTGGTTGATCTCTTCTGTGGATTGATGTTTCTATTTTGCTCAATCAAAGGCGTCTTGATGGATTGCTGAAGACCTTTGAGTGGTTTTTCCTTGTCGAAAGGGATTTCTGCGCCAGATCTTGTCTTGAAAGGGATAGTGAGGCACCGGGGATGATTTTGTGGCGCCACCTCACGAGTGGTAGAAGGCCTTTGAGTCACTGGCCGGCGATCTTCGACTGAGGCAACTGGTCCCTTTGTTCTGTGATGCTTAACTAGACGCGGCCACACTGGTATGACCACTTGAGGCTGTTTATGAGTTGGATTACCGGCTCGC
This sequence comes from Puccinia sorghi, assembly GCA_001263375.1. NCBI lineage: Eukaryota > Fungi > Basidiomycota > Pucciniomycetes > Pucciniales > Pucciniaceae > Puccinia > Puccinia sorghi. The sequence goes on from LAVV01010309.1 coordinate 27,222, forward strand.
ACATTGTTCTGCTACACAACAATCACACAATTCAAATCAAAGGAAATCAGTACATATTTTGAGGCAAAACAAAGAATTTACACATATAAATACATCAGAAAATTTGGCGGGACGTTTGCCATTGACATTGATTAGAGGGGAGCAGGGTAGGTTGTTTTGCTGGGTTTACTCAATGGACTGACCGATGTGCTGATTGGGTTGCAGAGGGGGGAATTCTTCACGATGGGGTGACTTTTCACAAGGGGTTTACTTTTGACAAGGTGGACTAGAATGGCCACCACGGGCTTGTTTGGGGTTGACATCATCCTGTTGAGCTTTCAGGTTGATGTACAGTAGTTTGAGGCCAGCACGTCGAGTGCTATACCGGTCGTAACATCATGTTTATCAAGTACATGTCTGAGGGCGTAGATGGTCAGATCGGCAGGAGCTGTGTTACAGCATTAAATGTTTTTGGATCATTTAAATTTTACACATGAAGCACAGATCAAGCAGAGATATAAACTGGTACATACCCGGCCAGTCGAACTTTTCAGGGTCCAGTTGAGGTTGGTTGGCAAGATATTTCTTGTAAATTTTGTAGAGTTCAACTTGTCGGTAGCTTCCCGGACCGGCTCGGCGCACCAGCCTTTTATGACAATTAAGGTAAAATCTCAGCGGCACCGTGGTGAAAAGGCGGGCTCAGGGTCATAAAGGGCAAATGAGAGACACACTATTGGGGAGGCCCTAGGAACCACAATAAAGTGTATCAAGGAAGACACTGATCCCCTCATACCTATACTGGGAGACCTAAATGAAGATATTGCTCAAGTGGAGAAGAACATTAAACATCACTAAATTTCCACAGCTAAGCTCCATACTCTCTGATGAGACAGTGATTTCCACCAGGAATACAAACAAGGGGCAAGGTATAGTGACCACTTTATTCACTCTCCTTCTGTCAACCACATGGTAAGCAAGTAAAAGTAAGGAAAGACTGACTCAAGAGACCAAACTACCCCCTGTTATCATAAAAAACTGGCATAGGAGGGCACTTTCTGGCCGCAGTATTGAGTTAGCGCTCTCACATAAAAGGGATGCTCTACAGAATAACACATCCTCACAAGAGGATATGGATGAAGTGGAAGATAAGTGGGTTTCCATGCTCAACTCCATTGGAGAAGAGCTTGGTTTTCTACGTATCCCACTGGAACCAAGAATTGTTGCTTTTGGAAAAAAGCTTAACTGTCGGTGAAGGCAGCCAGAAAGGCTAGGATAAGACTTGCAAATTTACCATCCAACTCTCCTCCTGAAACTAGGGGAAAATTATTGGCCTATGAGAGGAAACACCAAAACCAAGCCAAGAAGACTATCAAAAAATTTCCAAAAGCAAAAATATTTAAAGGAGTCAGATATTGAATGATAACCTGCTCCATAATGAGTCTACTAAATTCCATAATACCCTGAAAACAATGCAGGGGAAGTGAAGATTCAATACAGAGGCCATTCCATGCTTTAATGAACAAAATGCCCTGGAGACTGGTGTCCCAGGGATCCTGGAGACACCCTAGTTATAATTTTATAAATTAGCCAGTGATCCTTCTAATATCTCTCAGGATAGGAGGAAATGGGATCACAAGAGATTCCCCCCCCCCTCCAATTGGTCCTATACCCCCTATCCACATTGCCAGGAGGGGAACAGGATGAGAGGCGGAGGAACCAACCAAACCACTAGATTTACAGTCCATGATTATGGCCATTAGGTCTATGAAGAAAAATTCTGCCCCTGGGAAGAGTGAAGTACTTACTGCACACCACAAAAAATTCCTAGAGGTAGAGTGTCAGCAGCAAGTGGCTCTTGGGTGGGAAAACACCCCAAAATACAAGTTTGGGCCTAATATATATCCACAAACTCTTGAATACTCTTTTATAGCCCTAGAAAGATGGTAACTGTCATCTTATCACACCCCCACTTAGACACCTCCATCAAATCCTTAATAATTATTTTGTGCTTAAGACACAACCCAAAATCTGAAATGAAGAGTTTCTAATTACACTCCCTAAACAAGGAAAAGACCCACCCCATACATTTGGCTAACACAAGAGGAATTTGTCCTGCACAGAAGGAAAGCTACTACTCACTATTATAGCAAGGTAAATCTCCCAGTGCTTAGAAAGACAGGGATTCTTCTCGCGCAAGCTGTGTTCAGATATGGCTGTGAAATCATTCAAAGAAGGAGGAATGTCATGCAGGCTAAGTATACCCTAGTTTTGACTTTAAAAAGGTTTTTGACTGAGTACCACATGAAGGACTCTGGGTCAAGTTGGAACAAATAGGAATCCATCCTAAACTCACTCATTGACATAATCAAGAAAGGTTCCAAGATTCTTAGATTAGGCTTTGAATAGGGGAAGAATTCTCTGAACCCTTTCCATACCTCATACACTGCAAAAAAAAACTTAAACTCCTAGGAAGATTCTTTTGTTACTCCAACCTTTCTCAAAAAGTTATTCAACTAAGCCAGTCACTGTTCCAAAAAATCTACATATGCAAACAGGTGCTTGGCTGGAGCATGCTGTGTCAGCTTGCTACTAGTTCAGAGACAACCTGACTAGATACAACATATAACAGATACAAATAAAACAAATTATTAAATTATATTG
>LAVV01010320.1:0-12019 GCA_001263375.1 Puccinia sorghi
CAGGGGTTTCCCCAACTGGGGGATTATCTTCAGCCTCCGCACCTTTTTACATTCCCCAGTTAGCAATCTATAATCCCAGTCACAACAGTGAGTTGGTGGTAGGTGGATCTCTCAAAGACCCACCCACAATCACATGCACTACATCTTGGAAGGCCAACCCAATATCCTCTGAAAGCCAATCCTCTCTTTTTTCTCCTTGGAAGATGAGTCACTCCCACTGCCACTCTTCCCCAAGCCTGTCTCAAAATCTTACAAGGCTACTGTGTCAACCTTTGTGTTTTCTTAAATGAAAGTGAGGAATACCCTCTTCTGGCAGCTGGCATCTTGTGACCATGATTTATGGCCGTAAATCATGGTGAAAAGGAAGACTTACAGCCCTCAACACAATGTTCAGTACAGAATCACAACATTTACATAATCAACCTTATTGCTTCATTTGGATATTCCTCAAAGCACTGTAATTGCATCATAGCCAAGGGCTTTTTCTTATCTTGGTGCAGGGTTTGATATGCTTTCAGCATAAAATCAAGCTAAGTTGCACCTAATTTACGAAATAGTTGTAGTAGAATTGCAGAGGATATCAACTGAAATTACGACCAAGTTCACCAAAAATCAGGCTAAACTTGTGCACAAATTACAACCAACACAGAACAAATATCATCTCAGTATATGAACAAGTTAAGAGAAAGCAATTTCATGTGAGTACCATAGAATCATCCCTGGTGTATGAATCGTCAAATAATACTCTTCAAAAAAAAAGGAAAATCCAAATGACATTTTCCATTCATTGGAAAGGGAAGCTACAAGAAGAGGCTTAATGGAAAGATATATGAAGAGTAAAACCTAGAGGAAAAGGGGTTAGAATTTATATCTTGAATAGATGCACTATCATGAACATCAACAACACGATTGGGATTATCCCTAGGAGCTGAAAGCGGGTCATTGTTGGCCTTTTCAGAGGGTAAGTTTTTGGGAGGTTTTCAAGCAGCATGCATAGTAGTTGTAGTTGTGGTATTCTTTGTATTAGTAGGATGAGAAGGAAGAGGCAGCCGGTTTTCAAGCAACTTTCCAGATTCATTGGCTTTGGAAGGATCTTGAGCATGTTTGTGGTCCTTGGAAGGTGGAAGAAGGGAGAGGATCGTCAGATTTCTTAGTGCAACACAAGGTCTAAAGAGCGCCCTTGGCCCCGGCAGTAGGATGATGATGGATTAAATTCATGACCCCCTTCTTTCTGCCAGTCAGTGAAATTCTGCTGGCTTTCCCACCACCACAGCTGAGCTGTGACCAGCTGTTGCTGTTAGTCTGCGCACAAGGGGAATGTTTTCCGCTGCTGGCATTTCCCATGACACACAACAGTAATCTCTTGAATAAAATCATGGCCACTCAACATTTTTCATAATTACCCTCAAGATTCTCAGACTGGGAGAGAAGCAGGGTGGGAAATTGGATTTCTTCGATCTTAGCTGATTTTTTTGCCAATCTTCTGTATCTCATTTTTTTTGTTGCTGGTGCCGCTGGCTTGGTTTGACTGAGCTATGTCTAAGTGGAATAATGCATTTCACCGGAGGCATTGATCCAACATTTCTGGATCAGGAGGCCAAACCAACCCAACCGGATGCAAGCAGAGAGGATGAAGTCATCTTTTTTCCTGGTGCAAGTTGATTCAAGATTTCCTTGTGCCTGCTTAGGGAAAATAATTGAGGTTGGCTGTTGGAGCTAAACAAGTAAATGAATACAACTCTGTTATCTTCCACTCAGTTGGGGTCAGGAAAACAGAATGCGTGAAATTGATTAAACTTGGTGGTTGTTATTTCTTGATAGAGATAACACCATGTAAGTTGATGCAGCGTAGTGACTAAATGTGGATTACAAGGGATTAGTGTCTGGAAGACGTAAAAGGGGGGGGGGGGGGGTTTGGGTTTATAGGGATGAAGGATTGGTAATTTGGGAGGCATAAAATGGGTTGCCTTAATCAAGTAGACTAAATCTATTTTATCACATTGAAATTTTAAAGGGTTCCCAGATTGAGGGAGGGTGTTTGGTTAAAGTTAAACCACTAATCTGTTAAAATCAACTGATGTAACATAGCCCCAAGGTAGCCAAGGACCTTGGATTTAAATTAAACTAGAGTTTAACAGTGGCTGAATCAACAATTTGAAATGTAGCTGGGGGTTTATTTCAAAATTAACATAAAATTAATCCATAAACTTTTTGAGTGCTTCAACCACTCATTTCCTTTTTTTTCATCCTTGCCCTTCAATTTGACCCTGGAAAAAGTCAAAGAAAACTGTAACAACCAAGCTCAATAGTCCGGTTCAAGTAGGGCCTTTTTCAGCAAGTTCAAATTAAGTTTCATCCCCTTTTGTCAGCCAATTTGGTGGGAAAGCTTGCTGAAACATAAATTCAGAAGGGATATATTTATCATATGTGAACTAATAGCCGTATAGCTGGAAGCATAAGGATGAATCACAACAAATGATTAGGTTTACCTTGCCACTTTACCCCTCACCATTTTTCTATTTTTAGTAATGCTAGAAGGTTCACTTATACTATTATGGGTTAGGGTAAATCCCTCATGTGGCACATGCCTGTAGAGCAAGTGTTTTCAAGTGCCCAGGGAAAAATAAAGGATAAGTATTAGCAGGAATTATGATATAGGCTTTCTTAGTAGTGTGATTTCACAGTCCTGTACCTTTGAACCTGGGTCTAGTAGTCAGCAAAATTTCGTTCTACTCTCAAAGAAATGTTTCATAGATTATTTGTTCATTATTTTATTCATGATGTTTTTCTTCTACTCATTTTCTCAACCACATCTTTGCCAGCTTGTATTGATTTTATATAATTAGCCTAAATACAAGAAATATCATCATTGGTTAAACTCACTGCCATCCACCCCCGTGCTCCATTGTTGCTTCAAAGTCTTTGATCAAGATTGTCAAGAACTCTTCAAGATCATTAAAGATATCAAGAATATCAAGACACTACTTGAGAAAAATAAATAAATAAAAACATCCCTCATGAGTAAATTAATCCACCGTTGACTCTCTCTCTCTCTATTCTCTCTCAAACCTCTGTTACTCAACTAACTCATCCAACATTTTCCGTCAAGATTAAAAACCTGATAGATTCTGTCATTACCCTGTTATAACACCCTCTGGGACGTTCCAGGGGTTTCCCCACCTGGGGGATTATCTTCAGCCTCTGCACCTTTTTACATCCCCCAGTTAGCAATCTACATCCTAAACCTTGACCATAACAGATTCCATCCCATTAAATACTCCTCAATAATCTTCCATCTTGTCCAATATACTGCAGCTCTTTTGATGTTTTTCTTTTAAATCACATCCTTTTTCTTATTCTACTTCTCTTCATTCTTGCTCAACTACTTCTGTTTGATCTCTCAAGTCACTGAATCTATCTTACATTATCTCTTTCCATTAACTCAGACTGCTCTCTTCCTAATTTGTGTTCCTAGTCACTTCATTAAACTATACTTTTCACTTATCCACAGTATGATTTTTTTTTCTTCTTTGTCATGTCTCTCTCTTGATTTTTTTTATTAACCTCTTGTCTACTTTTAGTTTGGTTCTACTTTGAGCAATAATCTTTTAATATGTTACTTCAACCTAGGATTTTTTTTGAAGGACTGATTGGAGCTGGCAAAGATTCCATGGTGTTTCTTTCTGAGGTCTTCCTGTTTTAGTGGCTGTGGCAACAGTCCTGCGAGCTTCCTCTTGGGAAACAACAGCTGAGATATTTGATCTGCCAATACCAAGCTTATTCCCAATTGAGGTCTTAGTCATACCAGTTGTGGCCATACCAACAATCTTTTCCTTCCGTGCAATAGAAAGATGAAATTTTTGGGACATCTGAAAAATAACAATTAATAAAAATTAAAGAATTAAAAATTTATAATTAGTTTAATTCTTTGAAAAATTTAAAACCCTTATTACCACTTTAGCCTGAAATAGGACTCAAGAATTGCCTCACTGCTAACATAAATTCATTACCACTTTACCTGTTTTGGGACTCCACACTTGAGTTGCTGATCAAATAAATCAAATTCCCTGTTTTAATCAATTGTGAGAAAATGTTTGTTGGGTGCTCAGGCAAAAAATGAAACATGTTTTTTTTTGTTTTTTGAAGAGAGACATGGTTGAAGGGTTTGTGCACAATACATCTCCGGAAATGATGACCGGAAAATAGAGGGTTGAGGGCATAAAAGGTGATTGGTTTCTGTCGGATAAGTAGAAAGTCAAGTGGTTTTTGTCATGCAGATGAGGGCTATTGGGGTGAAACAGGTTATGTTGATGTTGGAAAATTAAAACATTGAGTGGGTTTTGTCTAAATTGTAAGGTTAAATTATGAATAGGTGGAAGTATAAAATGATAAGGGGGGGGGGGTTTTATAGTTAGTTAAGAAAGTAGAATTTTGGGTTGATGTTGAGAGAGCTGTTCAGTTGAAGTTAAACTGCTGACCAGTTGACATCAGCCAATATTATCAAAAAAAAAAACATTTATATTGTTTGAAGTTAACTGATTTGATATCAATTCAAGGTCTAGCAGCTTGGAAGTGTATTACATCATTTGTCCCCGCCAATACTAAGTTGGTGGGGTGCAGTCCACTAGATTAACTGGGATACACTCTGGGAATTTAGGTTTTATAGCAGTGATATGAGCAAGGGTGATGGACTCAGGTTCTTTTGGGGCACCTTGGTTGAATTTTTGTATGAGCCTGGCTCACATTGGACACTTGAACATGTGGCAGTACTATGTAAGAGCTCAGTCTGAGTTCTTCACTGGACATTGGAGCTGGTAAACTATACAAGACTTATTAGTCTTGGAGACAATTCTAGAAGCCATGGAAGGTGAAAGTAGTGGAGTCTGTTTTATCACTCATACAATTGATAGAAGAAAAGAGGAAAGAAAAATAATGAAAATGAGATTAAGAAAGGAAAATGGGATAAAGGCATACCTAGCCCACCCAGTAGTGGAGTCAGTTTCATCTCTCCAGATTAGAAAGGTGTGGAGGAATTGAGATTAAGTAGTAAGGATGATTACACAATTATAATTGTGATATCTGATTGCAGTGGTGTCACATACTACCCTTACACATAAAATGTTGATGATTTTTTTTTTTTTTTTGGTAATCAGGATGATTGGTTCTTGGCAGCTCTAGGGATCATGTGACAAGAGTGTGAAAATCTCATGACAGACAGGATTAAAGTGGTATTCACCCACGTGAACTGGGCTATTAATTAATCAGAGGTGATTTGACATGCTATAAATTTGAATTGCAGGATGTTTCCCCACTGGTCTGCAATGCTTAATCTAGATCCCAAAGCTTTGTTTGGTGGTGCAGGGAGCCTGACTGTCATTCACTCTCATCACCAAACAAGCTTTGAAATTTGTCATTAAAAGGACCAGATTAAGGATTCTGGATGACAGACAGTTCTCCATTTGATCAGCCATATTACACCACCTATCAAGCCACATATTTGTTGCTTTGAAACAGCCTGCATGAATTGGCTAAATTTTCATGAAAACACAGCTGTTCCTGCTGAACACTAGTTAGATGCTTTTACTCATTCATATGCAGTGAAAATTCACTCTTTCTTAACAAGTATAACAACATTTTAATACCTATATAAATTTTAAGGTGTGACAGATATCTGAAATGTTTTCCATGAATTAAAATAAAAGCCTTGTTTCCTGCTCTTTCTTGTTTACACCACAGGACACCTGTGAGCACGCTCATGGCTTCAAGCTTGTGGGTTTACCTCCTTAGTTGCAGAATTAATTTCCAGTGATTGTCAGCCTGGTGGAGCTAACATATCCCAAGCCAACCTCGCTTTCGCCATCATGTGGTTGTACCCGTGCTTCATGCTTGATTGCAGCTCCTGTACTTGTCTGCGTGTTTGTCAGTACTTCCTGCGCCGGACGTGGATAGGGGGATGGATGCACGCAGCCGGTGAGAGAGTGGAATTTTCACATCTTGCTGCTGATGCGTTGAGGTAGAAAGCGGTTGTTGTTGAAGTGGTTGGGGGTTGTGTTTTGGTTGGTGCGGGGTGTTGATGGCTTTGGACATGGTGCGGCTCGGAGAAACTCAACATCAACAAAAGAGAAGCCGCATTCTCCCTGACATTCCCACCAGTCGATAATTTCGACTTCATTGGAACTTAGCAGCACTAGATCCCACCAGGAACGAGCGGCTCATATATCGAGGAAGAGTTTTGCTTCTTGGACGGCTGCTTCTCCGCATGAGCTTGGATGCGTACACACCTCAAGGATCTGGATGATACTGCAGGTGGACGGTGGAGCTATCTGGTTGGCGCCGAGTAGGCATTCTGAAACCGTTCTCTCGCTCCCACTGGCTCTCATCTCAATCGTCATCTTTTCTCGATTTTTTGTTTGTTTGTGCTAATGCAGGTCCATCATCTCGGGTCTGTCTCCTCCTCCCTCTTGATCGGTCGTTCTGCTCCCATCATCATCTCGAAAAGCTTTCTTGGCGACTGACTGCAAACCTGAGTCCATGTAGGCGCCGGAGCTGGTATGGTTAGCAGTGTGATCACCTGCCCATTGGACGTGGTCAAGACAAAGCTGCAAGCCCAGGGTGGTCTGCTTCACTCAAGTCAAGCAGTCGACTCGTATGAAGGATTAATTGGTAATCGAATTCCCCTCTTGTTCTTTGTTAGAATCCCATGCCTCATCTTTTTCAACTTTCCTGGCATGGCAATTTCTTGGTAGGCTCGATGAGAATCATTTGGCGCGAGGAAGGCTTTCGGGGACTCTATCGTGGATTGGGTCCGACGATCATAGGCTACCTCCCTACCTGGGCAATATATTTTACAGTCTACGACGCCGCAAAGGCCAAGTTAGCTGACTCAAGACCGAGTCAGTCTCTCTCCTCTCTTCGCGTTGAACCGTGGCTGACTTAAATCATCTGAAACTGCTTGACCCGTCACGCCATTTCAGATCATCAAGAAGATGCTGTCGCCCACGTTTTAGCAGCCATGACGGCTGGTGCTACCTCAACCATCGCCACCAATCCACTGTGGCTCATCAAGACTCGATTTATGGTCCGTAGAAACGCTCAGTGGAGCTACCAAGTTTTTTTTTTCTTTCTGTGCATCTCGACACGTGGTTGGCTGAAAACCAGTGACTTTCTCGATAGACCCAACGAGTGATCCGAGACCCGCAATCGGAGCGATATCGGCATACCTTCGATGCCTTCCGACGGGTTTATGCCAAGGAGGGTCTGCGAGGATTTTATCGCGGTCTGGTGCCCAGTCTGTTTGGGGTGACTCACGTGGCAATCCAGTTCCCCCTCTATGAACAAATCAAGCTGTACTACAAGGACCAATCGGTGGATCTACCCTCGAGCCAAATCTTGATCGCTTCGGCGACCTCCAAAATGCTTGCTTCCCTGCTTACCTATCCCCATGAAGTCATTCGAACACGCTTGCAAGTCCATGCCCTCAAGCCTGTCACTCCCACCTGCTCATTATCTCAAGCACCCAAAACTTCAAAATTGATTTATCCTAAAATGCGTGATGTCTTTCGTATCATTGTGCAAAACGAGGGTTTGGCTGGTCTCTACCATGGGATGAGTGTTAACCTTATCCGGACGATCCCCAGCAGTGCCTTAACTATCCTCACGTATGTGTCGCGGCTTCATGATGGCCTTTCTTTGAGCTTCTCAGACTGATCAACAGGTTTTCTATTGTTACGCGTCCCCGTTTTGCGGCCCCTCCTTCTATCGCCCGACGACGATCGATTATTAAAGGTATGAATTGCTGATGAGGCATCTGACCGCCTTGACCCACAAACATCCTTAGTCTCTCTCGCCACTCAACCACAATGCATCTTTCGTTTTGCTTGCAAACTCGTTTTCCTTCACTGCTTTGCTTCATTCTGCTGCCCATTGTAATGTTAATTGTTTTTTTTTTTTTTTCTTTTTGTTCCTTCTGGTTGTACTACTACACATCAACTATGCTTACCCATCCTGAGGCTGATAGATAATAGATAATAGATGAGAATGAAGTGTTATCAGTGGCTCCTGTTGTTTTATTGAGGTTGTTGTTTGATCAAAGTGAACTTCAACCATTTCCGCCGTCATGCCATCCTCTGCCACCACTTCATCATCCTCCTCCTCAGCAGCAGCTTACCATCCACTCAACCCACTCCCTCTCGAATATCCTCTCGGCCTTTCTTCCCATCCCAACCATTCGGCCGAGCGGACAGACATGGGCCCCTTTCAGCGTTTCATCAAGTACGGCGGATGGAGAAGGAACTCACTGGTAGTCATCATCATCATCGTCACCTGCTCTTACTCGATCATATTCAGGTTCAGAAACTCACCACCAACAGGAGCAGCATCTTCCTCAAAGGAACTCATCCTTACAGGCGACTCACATTGTCGACCCCCACCAGGTCATCCTAGCCATCGATATGCTCTCATGGTTGACGCAGGCTCCACCGGATCTCGCATCCACGTCTATCGATTCTCATACTGTCTTCCACCATCCAGCCCCGCGAGACCCTCTTCTAGTTCGACCTCAATCCTACCCAAGTTGGAAAACGAACTCTTCTTCAAGACCCAACCAGGCCTGTCGAGCTACGCTGGCCGACCTGTCGATGCTGCCGAATCCCTCCGTCCCCTTCTCCAGGCCGCACTCGACGGCGTCCCTCCCGAGCAACGCCATTGTACCCCCATCTCCGTAAAAGCCACCGCCGGACTCAGACTCCTCGGTGACAGCCAGAGCAAGGAAATTTTGGACGAGGTCCTCCGTTGGCTCCGTACCTCATGGCCTTTCAAGTTATCTCCCTCTGGCGCCGTCTCAATTATGGATGGGGCTGACGAAGGCGTCTATGCCTGGGTCACAATCAATTACGTAAGACGATTTAAAAAACACTCGGCCGCTGAACCTTCATCCTTCAAATATCGTGTCATATGCTGAGAAAGCTCTTGTTGATCTACCTGTAGCTCTTAAAAACCATAGGTCCCATTCCAGAAGGCAACGGGAGAAACACAACGGCGGCGGTGATGGACTTGGGGGGAGCCTCGACCCAAATAGTTTTCGAGCCACTGAGGATGAAGCTCGAGCCGGGAGAGCACGTATACGAGCTAGCGTTTGGCGGGAAGACACACGCCTTATACCAGCACTCTCACCTAGGATACGGGCTCATGGAGGCGCGACGGGCTGTACACGAGATGGTAGGCTTTGCGGAGCTGTGGCGACGAAAGATCGAGTGGGACGAGCTTGCGAATGTTGGCCCGCTCGGCAACCCTTGTCTGCAGCCCCAGACTACCCGGAAGGTCGCCCTACTCCCCTCTTCCCATCCCGCCAACGTCCCTGCCAAGCCTCAGATTGTCGAATTCGTCGGCTCCGGCGGTGGCTTCAAGGCCTGTCGTAGGGTCGTGGATCTCATCCTCGGCAAAGACGCGCTCTGCAAACTCAAACCTTGTGCTTTGGGGGGCGTCTATCAACCTAGTTTCACCGAGGCTTTTGCCGACGGTCCAATTTATGCGTCAGTCCCCCCTCATTCTCTCACCCCAACTTAACCCGCGGCAAGTTGACGGAGGAAACTTGGATGGGGGCAAGAATAGATTATCGTACTTTTACGATCGATTGAGCCCATTGGGGATCAAGGAGAGTTTCACGCTAGCCGAGCTCGAGAAGCTGATCGAGCTGATATGCAGCCGGACCCCCGAGGACGGCGGGGCGTTTCGGCGGGAAATCGAGCTGCTGAAGGGCGGCGCGCGTGGCCACCATCAGAGCCCGTCTGGCCTCCGTGACCTCGACCTCAACGCCATCCTTGCCGAACTCGACGACCGCCCCGAATCTTGCTTGGACTTGTCCTTCATCTTCGCTATCCTCGACCTCGGCTACCAGCTCGACCATCATCGTCCTATCACCGTCCGTCCTACTCTCTCTCTCTCTCTCTCTCACTTTTCTTGGGTCTACACTCATCTTTCCCCCAAATTTGTTTTCAATTTCAGATTAGTAAGAAAATCACCGCGATCGAACTGGGATGGTTTGTTCTCCTCCTCATTCACTCATATATCCCTCACTCACTCACTCACCTTTTTTTTTCTGTTAGGGCGTTGGGAGCGACGATCGACTTGCTCGAGAAAACGCCCTTCGACGATTGTCCGAAACCCTAGCCTCACCACAAACGTCTTCAACAAGAAGCCATCCGTCGTCTTCCTCCGCCACTCGCACTGTATATATCTCTCTCTCTCGTCAGCCCTTGTTTGGTTAGCTCAATCCCGCGCCGCTTGTGTTGTCATCATTGTACACATAAGTATATGATGCCCTCCTTGATGCTCAACTGGCCTGTCTCTTATGTGAATCTAAACCCCCACTTTTCTTCTTCTTCTTTCTAATAGAGTAGACTATACCGACATCTCGCCATTTTTCTTCTTCTTGACGCTAAGTAATGTTTTATTTACTTCAAGAAACCTATACATACATTATATAAATAGATTCCGTGGTACTTATGGCGTTGCATACAATTGAAATTATTAGTATTTTATCTGTCTACTTTGGTGGTGTTATCTTTGTTTGATATGATCAAGTGCATGATGGCTGTCTGTGTGTTCAAAAACTAGGTTGGGAGCTTGAGCAGGACCCCAGCAAGCCTGCACAAGAGGGGGAGTTTTGGAAAACGGATGGAAAAAAGCAGAATATGGGCAGAATATTGGTGCCCTTGAAAAAGGTATCGATGCACCATTTTTATGCTGAACTGGGAACTCATGTGGACTCGCGCTTTTCAGGTACAAAAAACAGGCCCATTTGGCACAAGTTTCATCTCTCAAAAACCACATATTTTCCGGGGGCTTGAGGTTTGTCCATGAGATTGATAGATTTGAGAAATCTATTTTATGCAAGCAAGCACACCCATTCTTATAACATTTGCATAAAAACACCCAAGGTGAACTGGGCTGTTGTATCCCTGGTCCTGTGGTGCCTCTTCTTTATAAAGTCTCCATGGTGGGTGTGATGATCAAGGTTGTAGATAATAGATTGCTAACTGGGGATGTACAAAGGTGTGGAGGCTTGAGATTATCCCCCCAGTTGGGACACCCCTGGCAAGTCCCAGAGGGGGTTACAGGATTGTAACATTATCCCCCTTTTATGCCCAAGTCCTTAGTGGACTCTGCATTTTCCCCAGGCAGCATTAAAAACCCTGGCTGTTGGGAAAAAAAGCTTGCCCTCTCACTACTTCTGTGTCCCTGAGTGTTGTCGGTGTTTGCTGGAGGTGTCAGGGAATCTACTGTTGAATTGATCAACCAAGTTTTGTTGGATTGAATTTTTTGGTTCTAACTTAGCACCATTTATAGCATTATTATACTTTATGCTGGGTAAAGTGTAATTTTGCCATTTGAGTACTCAAGTTGGCCTGATAAATCAAAAGGGATTGTCATAGCATTAAATTTATTATATCTCCTTCCCTGACTACCATCATGCACCAGGACCAATCAATGATCACCAGATGACAAGTGACATCAGGCTAATGAATTGAATCAATTCAGTATCCTCATGTCACCTGTCATCATGTGCTTATTGATTGGTCCTGGTGTAGGGTTTGCGTGAATGCTCTTGTACCGGAAAATTTTCACCTTATGAATTCCTCAACCCCATCAAGAAACCTCAAGATCAATGGCTCAAAAGCACTTTTGGTCAATTGGCTCAGCGTGGTTCATTCATTTGTCAAGAAAGCTCGAGTACAGAAAAGACTCAATCCTCTCATCTCAAGATACATATCAAATCAATCTAACATTGTCTCTCATTCACTAGCCCAACTGTTGCTCTTTCCTTCAAACATTTCTCCGTCTTCCCTTCAAAAGAACCTCTCCGTTGTTTTCCTCCAATATTTTCAAATCCACATCAAGCTGTTTGTTCTCATCTTCTCCTCTCTTGATTTCTGTCTTGATTGTTGGCTAAAAGTGTCTCCTGCACTGCAAAAAAAACTTGCTCAACTGCCTGCAGTTGACATGCATAAAGTCCCAGGAA
>LAVV01010331.1:18876-30891 GCA_001263375.1 Puccinia sorghi
GATACAAGTTGGGATACAGGAGGGATACAGATGTAGATAGAGATGGAATAAGGCATGGATACGTTAAGGAACCCCCATGGAGGTTCCATCTTTTTTTTCCTGGTGTTATAATGGGTCCTTCCAACTACACAACAGTCCTCAAACCCATGATCTACAGATAAATTTGTCATCGCACATATATGACTTCCCAGTGTGATGCCCTTTTTTCCCCTCAGACAAGCCAATAGTATGCCTGGTTTCCAAGGGTTCTTGTTATGTGCATCAGGGAACATTTGGATCTCAACTCAAAAATAAGGCAGACCAAAAAAAAAGAAATGGTTGGAGAAGCTACATACAACACACTGGGTTGTGGTTGTGTGAACTGCAGCCACAATCTAGTATCTCTTCAGGAGATCAAGTCAACCTCTGGCCTTGGAGTTCATCCTGAAGATTGTTGACCCCATGTAAAACACACTTGAAGATATTATTTCCATGGTTTTGTTTACAGTGCGGTTCAAGCTATTGGGGCTCTTTGCATGAGGCAGGCCCTGACGGCTTTGGTATGAGAGGAATTCAAGAAGGATTTTGGACACACAGGAGAGTGTTTCCTTGCTTGACAGCCCCACATACCTACTAATGGTTGGTGGGTGGAGGTCTCTGCTTGAGATGCTATCTCATAGGACGTGACGGTCGGTTGGTGTGCCATGGAATGCATGAGCAGACTGCGGTGTGGATGATTGACGGCGAAGGCCATGCAGAGTGTGTTGTTGGTCTTCCTCCAGTTGCAGCATCCGATTGTGGAACCAACGAATCCCCCAGATTTAAGCATCGACGATACGGCCAAATCCTGAAGAAGATGGTTCGTGGGCCATCTGCAAATACACCAAGATCCCAGCTTCATCATCATCTGCTTGCTGATCCAGTTCAGGAGTCACTTCTTTTAAAACTTCATTCTGTTGGGTCTGCACAACTTGATCCTAGGAACTAGAAACGATTTGCTTTTCGTCCGAGTCGTCCTGGTTTCAAGTCTCTCGAAAGATCAGAGTCCAGGTTGAGTGAGAAAGACCAGAGTCACATCTGTTGTCTCCTGCTTACCAAGTCACATCTGCTCTCTCCTCCTGCGCTTATACCACCGTTCCATTTTTTTTTTTTTGCTTGAAATCTATTTATTAGGTATTCGTAGAGGAGCAAGGGTTCAGCTTGGGCGATGAATTCGACGAGTGCGTACCCCAGTTCGTCGATCCAAGATGCGTACAACTGACACCGTCACATCCCATTCATCTTTAATTTATATTTACAGGATTGAAGAGACATCCGTGCATGTGTTATTTTCGCTATCGAGTCGACCGAATGAGCAGATTGGAACGCTACGTTACGACCCGACGAAAGGCAAGATATCGAGAATAGCCCTGCTGCCAGCGTACCGTGGATCAGGTATCGGCAGAGAGATGATGCTCAGCTTCGAGCGACGGCTTTTGGCTGGTTTACAATCAGTTCTGCTAGCAGATCATCAAGCGGCGCCTTCTTCCCTCTCACTAATATTATCTGACTTGACTCCGCCAAGCCAGATTCGCTTGCATTCCCAGATTCCCGTCATTGGTTTCTATGCTAAGATTGGCTATCAATCCATCGGTCCAACCTTCATCGGCGAGTTTTGCATCACTACCTCAATTAACACTTGCTGCTAGGTTGCTGATCTGGAAACTCACTCACACATCTTATCCATTCTCCATTGAAGAGGATGGTGCTCCTCATCAATTGATGGTCAAAGAGCTACAAAGTTCCAGCTCAATTCAACCCTTGTAACCTGAATCAATATTCCATCGTCTCGGGCATCATGTCGCCTTCGACGGATAGAAGAACATCATCGGATTTCTTGTCTTTCAAGCACGTTGAGGACTACTTTTATTTCTTCTTTCAAGATGCCACGATTCGGTTCCCACAAAAAAACGAAAGGGCATTTCATCCTTTTACTTACAGCCAGAAACATCCCAGTGTGACCAAAGAAAAAACAACCACTTTTGTCTTATCACAATCAAGACTAAGTGTAAGAAATAGAATCCAACTTATCACGTATGTATGTTTTTTATTTTATTTTTTTAAAAAAAGGAAAGATGCAACGATTTAATAGACCACGATGATTACTAGAATTGACGATAGGCTGGTGGAAGAAGCATCTAAGTAAACAACCACAAGACGCAGTATCCCCAAGGAAAACTGAAACTCTAGTTTGAAGCAAACGAGAACCCTTTTCTTTTCATCAAGAAATGTCTCACACAAGACGAGGTATTGATGTAAGATACACAGAGAAGAATGGTTGTTCATGTGACGTGATTGCCGGCCAGTGGTCAAAATGGAATCACTGTAGTGTATCAGCTGGCGTCTGAGTTCGTGCAAGATGTTCCAGCTTTCGCCATAAAAGGACTTCAATGAATGGAGTCGATGTTCATGTGGACTGTTAAGAAGATGGGCTGAAACCATCCAGCCTCACACACCCATGACTATTGAATGTTTACCTGCTCTTGCTTTGGGTGAAGGAGTCCTGATTCACTTTCTTGATTGGCCGCGTTCTCTTGCCGAATTTCAAAGAGAAATCACATTACATGTGTAAGGAATTGAGATGAGACTATAAATGGTGCACAACCAGCTTACCATCAATTGGGGCATGACCGGAGTGAAATCCTATGACCGCTGATTAATCAGACTGGATATATACATTACTTATTTAGACACACAATACTTAATGGCTGGCTTCAAAGACTCGGGTGGCTTGGAATCGTGAGTCCCCCTAACCATTCCAAGGAAGTGTACAAGTAAGAGACGTCGTTTTTTCTTTTTTTTTTTAAAATAAAAGAAAAGATACAAAGAAAGTTCACAGCTTGGATCCTCCGATCCTGTACTTGACCCGCAAAGCCTTCTCAGCTTCAACTCTGGTAGCCGCTTGCTGCCTCAGTAGCGGAACGCGCTTCAACTCGGTTTGGGCCACCTGGGCCTCATGAACTTCATCGGGACCCTGGATTTCATAACGATTGTGTGAAAACCCTTCAGCAATCGATTTTCACCGCTCCTTGAGTAGCTGTCAGTGTCACTTACATCGGCCATTCTTAAGGTCCTGACCGCGGCAAACATTGCTGCCAAAGGTTGATCTTGACTGACCCCTTCGCCGCCATGAACTTGAATCGCGCGATCGATTATACCATTGACAACTTTGGGTACTTGGGCCTTCGCCATTCCTATCGATTTCATCGCCGCTTTGGCTTTGAACAGATCAATTTGATGAGCAGCCGAATAGACTAGCAATCGGATACCATCCAGCTCAATCCGTGAGTAAGCTATTTCTTTTGCGGTCGCACCGTGCTGGTAAAGCTGTTTGCCAAAGGTCATCTTGCGCGGATCCGTTACTCGGAGCAGCATTAAAGATATCGCGCGTTCCGCTATACCAATCGATCGCATACTGTGTGGTATCTTAAGACCTTGATCTCCATTTACATGCGAAAAATTTGAGATCGTGTATTTACCAATGATGAATCCTGCCTGGCCCTAGCCGGGATTGAACTATTTCGAACCCTTTCCCCCAATCGTAGACCAAGTTCTCAATAGGCACTCGAACGTCTTCGTATAAAATTTCGAAATGCCCTTCCGGTGCACTATTTTTAAATAAAAAATAACGAGTTACTTGTCACGCCCGAAGAACCGAATCTTCAACGAGAAAAATGCTGACTCAACTCGTCGTAGCCAAACACCTGCATTGGACGAATCAGCTTGACACCAGGTGTGTCGGGAGGCACGATAGCAATTGACTGCTGAGAATGTTTGGGGGCAGAAGTGTCTGATTTTCCCATGACTAGATGAACAGCGTTGCGTGGGTCGCCAGCACCGGAAATCCACCATTTACGACCGTTGATAACAATTTGCTGGCTAATCGTACATTAGAAGGGACCATTCGAGCTAGTCAGCGTTTTGATCGGATTTTTTTATGACCTTGAATAATTGAGGAATTATTGGAGATATGTTTCGACAGAGGCGTCACTAGCCTTTTCCGATCGAACGCTATGCTAGTTTGAATGTTGGTTGCATCGGATGAAGCCACTGCAGGTTCAGTCTGAAGAGAAAGCTCCCATTTTAAAATCCAGGGCTCCACATAGACCCGCCAATCCAGAGAGGAAATTCCAGATGCTTACCATTGCAAAAGAGCTGCGAGTGTGGCCATTCATGAGGGGCTTGAGCCATTTTTCCTTTTGGTGAGTGGTCCCATAGCGCGCCAGAACTTCCATATTTCCTGTTGAATCAAGGGATAAATATGGTGGTAATTAAGCAAGAGGCTGAAAGGTGAGATGCTAACCAGTATCAGGTGCAGAGCAATTCATTGATTCTGGAGCAATCCGAATGGCATGACCCATCACTTCGGCCATCACGGCATATTCCAGGTTTGTCAACGGTACCCCTAATTCGGGACTTCAAATTCAAGAGTCGGATTTTTTATTTTATTTTATTTTTTATTTCTCGACTGAGCGCTCACTAGTGTGCCTTGGAGAGAAAAAGATTCCAGAGACCACGGGAGCGTGCTTTTGATTTCAAGTCTTCCATGATGGTGGGCACGGTTGACCATCTCTTTTGAGGATCAGATGAGATTTGAGCATGATAGATAGATTCTGCAGGGATGCATTCGTTCTAAGCGGAAAAAGAAAAGAAAATGATATTTAATAACCATTGAATAGGTCTCCAAAAAAAAAAAAAAGCTAGCTGAATACCTCGACGAAATCGATTACTTTCTCCAACGTCTCTTTCCCAAACGGGGTAAAGTGAGGCTCGATCAAATGCCATGTTCTGGGGGTACAGATTGGTCAGTGTTGAAGCATAACATGAAGGACACTAGTGAGTGACGCACGCTTGAGGGATGAATCGAGTGATAGGATGGGATGGCGATGACATGGTGTTCCAATCATTTCACACTCATATAGAGTTGGCTGAATGCGCTGCACCAAATAGCCCCGATGACGTCATCATCGGGGGTAAAAACCCCTGCTGTCTCCCCCCGCTCCTTCCCTCACTGGCTCAGCCGACTCGGGGCTGGCTTGACCCCCGATACAGCCACCAGTCAAACATGACCAGCAACACTGGGCGTCTTCCCATCCTCGCACTGGCCATAGTCGGGAAGAAGGGACAGCCATTGTACATACGCAACTTCACCTCTTCCTCGGGTGGCGAAGCCGACCTCAAATGGCACTATGCGGCTCATGTGAGCTTGGACATCTTTGATGAAAGAGGCGAGTCCTGACCCAATCCATCTCCCTCACCCGTAACTCAACTGACCCTGTCCTCTTTCAGATGCCCTCCCTACAACCTTGGTCGACTGCTACTTTGGTCTACTGTATGCCATGGAAGACTATGCTTGCTACGGCTATCAATCCAATACGAGGATCAGATTCGTGCTGTGTTTGCCCATGAAAGACACCTTGATCAAAGATACAGAGGTCAAACTGGTCAGCTCTCTCTCTCTCTCACAGTTTCACAACACCTGCCTATCAAGCAGGACACTCCTCACCATTTTTTCTTTATTGTACGCCCCAATCAAGGTTTTCAAATCTTTACATGCCGCCTACATCCAACATATATGCAATCCTTTCTATCAAATCCCACTTGATAATCCCAATCCTAACGCTACTACCTCAACCATCAAGAGTAAAGTGTTCGATCAACAAATCAGCCGGATCGTCGGTCTATCCTAACGCTTACTCTCAAAATTATTACCCCACGACCTACTCAACCAAAGATAAAAAAATTCGCACCCTTTTCTTCCAACTAACGCTCAAAAAAAAAACTTGCAATTGTTTTGATGTGAGTGTTGGGTCATTAATTTGGTTTGTTTTCAATTCCTCTTTCAACCTCACTTGCAGGACATCCTCACGGTCTTCCCAATACACCCGCTTATCATCCCGCACAAGAAAAGAAGACAATCGAAGCAACGCAAAGCTCAGAAGGAAGATCGATGGATGGGATTGTTGAAGGTTGCATGCAGCACTCTTAGCTTGTCTTGTTCCCAACTCTCTCCAGTCGCTTTCATGGTGAAAACCAGGATGTGGATGAGAAAGGAGAGATGGCTGCACATGTCAACCTCAACAACCCATACTCTCGGATTCTTCCTTACTGTGACTGCTTGCCAAGGACTTCATTCTTAAGGGATAATCATTTGAATGATATGTTGTGGCCACTGGAAGCTGTTGGTTTTTCTATAACAAAAAATCAACAATCTACCTAGATTAAGAGAACGACGAAGAGATAGTCTGATCTTCATAGTCTTTTTCTCTAGCCATCTCAATGACCTGTTTTTTTTTTTTTCGGAGATGACATCCATTCAGGACAGATACGTGGCTCACAGTTTCTTCTTCTTCTTCTCGTCCCATTTTGTCCACAGATGTCGACGGGCCGGGTCTGTCGGGGACCCCCAAGCTGTTTTTCTTTCTGGCTGGTTATCGAATCCAATGTATATATGTTCTTCCTATTTTTTTTTTTTTTTGATCGTAAGACTGCCGGTGTGTACGCCCAGACAGAGAGGACGGCGTGTCTTGCATCGACACCACACCAAGTGCAGAATGTGCTTCGATCGTTGTATCCTCATGACACGCAGTATTCAGGTGACGGCCCGTGTGTGTGTCGAAGTGCCAAGAAGGACGCGTCGTGCCCTCGAACACCAAGTGATCATCGCAAGCATACCGAGACGCGCACAGAGCCGTAAACCGCACCACCATCATCCTCCATCAAGCTCATCACTCCGTCTGTCTTGTCAAGCCCCACTGAACTTCTCCCAAGTCCGCAGAAAATCCCTAGTCTGCTTCGACACCCCTCTTGTGAGAGATTTGTATTTGATATGTAAACAGTTGTTCTCATACATCATACACCCATCATGAATGGTCTTTGATCAAAAGAT
This sequence comes from Puccinia sorghi, assembly GCA_001263375.1. Taxonomy (NCBI): domain Eukaryota; kingdom Fungi; phylum Basidiomycota; class Pucciniomycetes; order Pucciniales; family Pucciniaceae; genus Puccinia; species Puccinia sorghi. The sequence continues at coordinate 25,784 of LAVV01010331.1, forward strand.
GGAAAGCAAACTTCTTTTGTTATGGTTGTTGTTGTTGTTGTTGTAAGAGCATGTAAGATGATGGATTGATAGATTGAGTGTTGATACATGATGATGAGTGACCCAAACTACGAAACGAGGTAAAAGCACAGTCTTGTTTTTCTTTTTTCTTTCTCTTTCAGTCAGCCGCCTAGGATTTTTCATGGTGTGTGACGATTCGTATGTAAGATGAGTAAGAGTGAACTGAAGGGTCTATATATGTATAAAACTTGACAAGAGACATGAGATGAAGTAACTATCAGATCCCAGCTTATTGTTCATTTTTTGCGTGTTTATATATTTATGCGATTAAGACTGATGAGAAGAAGGATAAGTTTGATATCCATTGGGAGGGTAAAAGGGAGCAAAGGACTGGGAGGGAGGGGGATGAGCCAGAGGTTGTCCATGAGGAGGAGGAGGAGGTAGGGGCGAGGGAGAAGGAGAGGGACGAACATAAACATTGCCAGGGACGGCAGAGGAGGGGCGGGTTGGATTATGAAAAGGGTTATTATACTCCGGATAGTTTGGGGCGCGTGGAGAAGTAAACCCGGGTGCTGGGGTGGCGGGGGGCGGCGGAGCATAGGCCGGCTGATAGTACATTTGAGATGAGGGACCAGGCAGGGGCGGCAAGGATGTGGGCATACCAGATGGGGCCTGCTGAACATGAAACGACTGGTATTGTGGTTTCTGAAGATGTGGCGGTGGTGGGGGTGGGGCGTTCTGGAGTTGATACAAGTTGTTATTCAAAGGTGGGTTCTCCACCGAATACGGCTGGTGTTGCAGATCCTGATGATGCGCCGGCGGATACGAGTATACACTTTCTCCTCCATTTGAGTTTGAACGCGTAGGGGAAAGGACCATCTGAGCTACTTGAGGTTGTTGAGTTGAAAACCCCGCTGGAGGTGGAGGATATCCACTTGGCGGGACTGATGGGAACGCCCTACCATTTGAGGCCCCAAAGACCTCATGAATGGGGACTGGGGATTGGCCAGGTGGTGGTGGTGGAAGGTTGAAGGGTGCCACTGCAGGGTGTTGTAACTGCGAGAAAAGTGGGTTCGGGGGAGGCGTAGGTGGGTAATGTCTAGGTTGCTCGGAATATGGCAAGTGCGGAGGCCGATGAGTTTGTTGATGATGACCACCATTCGAGGGGTTGTTGGCCTCAGCGTATTGATTTGAAGATGGATACGCGGTGCCATTATTGGAGATCCCTGGGAATTAATCTGATTGTCAATGGACCGAACGTATGAAAAATAAAATAAAATAATGAAGGCTAACCTAACACGCCATTTGGCAGATTTTCAAAATTATCAGGATATTGAGCATAGTTTCCTGGCGGCTGTTGTAATGGAGCCATTCCCTCACTCGGATACTCCGTGGAGTGGTTGTGAGAGTGGCCCCACGCGGAGGCTGGTCTATCGCCACCAGGGATTGGCAAGGGACGGCGGGCCGGAAATGCAGGTCTGGGAATTCCTGATGTTTGAGAAGGAAAATGATCAGGGTATGATTGGGCGACGAGCGGGGGCGTTGAATGATCGTGGAAGTGATCATCAGGGAGATCCGTACTGTGTACGGAGGGGCTAGCGGAATGTGTCTGTTGGGTGCGCTCGCTGGGTTGGAGATGAGAGTGACCTGAGAAGCTATGTCGATGCTGACGTGGTTGAGGAGGATGTTGAACGTGTAGCTCAGATGAGGTAGGTTGAGGGAAATGATAATTGTTATTGGTCGAGTGACGGGCAGAGAGTGATAAGGAGTTTAAAGAATGGGCAAGGTAATCCGCTCGATCAAGAGAATGGTTTCGCGAGGGTGAGCGTGAGGGGGAGTGGTCCCTCAAACCAAAGTCGGGAGCTGGCATGTTGAGTGAGCCATTAGAGCGTTGGCGTGAGTTGCGAGTACCATCTCGGGGTGTAGAAGGTTCCCCAGGTAATGGAAGATGGCCACTGGAGATAGGACCTGACGTGAGTCTCCCGGGCCGCAGAGAGACAGGAACAGTGGCGGGGTTGATTTTCTTGACAGGGGTAGCCAGAGGTGATGGACTTTTCTTGTCGTTTGCGGGGTTAGCTGACACGGCTGCTTGGGTGGGACGTAAGCCAGATCCGGGGGAAGAGGCTTCAAAGACGCCAGCTCTGGGGGGACCGGTTGGGGTGTGAAGTTTCTCGGGTGGAGGTTTCTACATAAGGTTTTTTTCGCGCCCGAGTAAGAAGAAAAGAAGAAGAGGTGGTGCATACTTAGAGTTAGTGAAACAGGAAGGAATTGCGCAGCTCACCGCGGAATAGAAAGTCATTTCAAGATAAATTTCTCCTTGATATTTGCCTTTATTTGTGACGGTGACCCAATCATCAAATTCGCCTTTCTTCAATGTATCAGTGAGGTCGACTTTTCCTTCACCGATGAGATCAGGATCCCTGGGGTCATCAGCATAGACGGCAACGCGAAGTTCCTTGACCCCGGCCGAGCCAGCAGAGCCGATTGGGGGAACGTTAGATTTAACCGGAACGATACCACCAGTGGCGGTGGTTGAGACTGAGGCGGAAGCCATGGCATCCTTGGGATTCTCATAAATGTCAAATCGAAGTTCATCATCCCAAACTGGATGCTGACCTCCACGTTTATCGGTCTTGGTCCTTTTCCGATGAGACAAATAGGTGCATGTAGCATATGGGTCTTGCTTCCTGAAATAAAATGTATATATATATATATATAAAGATAAGAAACAATCCAGCAAGCACAATGTCAAGAGAGATAGAGAGAGAGACCTTACCCAATCCTTTGTTTATTTGGTAAATTCCGCTGATGAAAGGAAGGAAGATGAATTAGCTGAAGAGATAAGCCAGGAAGGGGATGAATGGCTTACAGCCTTGAGGACGACGACGATCAGAGTTCCAAGTGGGCCGGCCATCGGAGAGTTGTGAGTCGTGAACCGAAATTGAGCAGACGAAGAGATTCATTCATATTTATTTACTTATTTGAATAAGCACAGCCGAATCGATAGGCTTTCACAGGGCAGTACCCAGCCATGTCACAGCCACACGTGACATACATCACCAATTCACTTAGTCCACTGGGCAAAGAAGCAACTCATTAATTGGTTAAGGAATACAAGAGGAGGAATAACTCTCTCATGTACTGAAGGGAAACTCTTACTCACCATCCTAACAACTAAGATTTCAAAGAAATTAGAACACGAAACATTTTTTTCGAAAACACAAGCTGGCTTCAGAAAAGGCCAAGAGGCGCTTGCACATGTAGTAAGCCTTAGTGAGATACTCAAACGTCGAAATAATGAAAACCAACATACATTTGCTATATAAGTTCAAAAAGGCATTTGATAGGGTCCCGCATGAGGGAGTTTGGGCAAAACTTAGACATATCAGAATTCACAATGATTTGGTTGAGATTGTAAAAAAAGGCTTATACGACTCCTCCAAGATACAATGCAGACTTGGGGATCAACTATCCCATCCTTTCACTAGGGAAATAGGGACTCTTCAGGGATGTCCCCTTTCACCCCTCCTATTTATCATCTTTCCAAATGATATATTTAGCAAGATCAGTGAGGGCATAGAGGTTCCAGGACTAGACCAAAAAGTCACTGGGCTCCTCTTTGCTGACACATTAGAAGAAATTGAGTGTATAAACAAAAAACTAGAAACCTACTGTGCTAAATGAAATTTTGCCCTGGGTTATGAGAAATGTGGCATCATACAATATGGATCACCTGACTCACTAGTAAAAAACCTACCTACAGAAATGAAACTGAGTGAAGGTAGTATAAAGTTCATGAACACCTATAAATATCTTTGGTGTTGGATTAATAATGAGCGGCAAGAAAAAGAACACTATTTTCTGGAAAGAGAACATGCAAAAACATTGGCCCAAAAATCAAAGAAATGTGTTTTCTCATCACTCCCACTTCTGCTCGATGAAGAATCACACTTATTGTGTAAATCTAGACTAATTCAAACATATATAATGGCAGTTGGATCCTACGGTGCAGAATGGATTGCCATGGGTCAAAAAAGAACTTGTAAAATACAAGCAGTTATTGCCCTAGCTATGAGAATAGCGTATGGACACAAGTCCACCAGTCGGAAATTGAACTCACTGTTACTTTGTACTGAATTGGGCATAAATCCCTACTCCATACATAGTACCAAACAGTGTCTTAGTTTATGGCAGAAAAAAACCACACCTAAAAACAATTCTATAAGATCTTATATCATGCCCTGAAAATAAAAAAAAAATGGGCAAGACATCAAAACACCAAAAGGAACATATTATATCCTGGTAAAGGGAGCTGATTTAATTGATTTCATATGGTCAGTCAATTAAGACCCCCTGTACAGAACTTCCTGGATCAAATCAATGAGGGAACTCAAATGCTCTCCCTCTACCAGCACTTAAACCTGAAGGAAGTGCAGAAAGGGTGACCCAGGAACAATGTGCAGATCACCAGAAGAGAAACAGTATTCATACAAACCTTCTGGATTATGAGTTTGAACGGGAGTCAACAGGAATAATAAATTATACCTCTATGGCCTCTATAGTTTTGGCCAAACACCAATGTTATTGCTACTTGTACACATGTCCCATGTGTTAGGAAAGGTGTAGCATATCTTAGTACGTAGAGGGGGGCCCTACCAACAGCTAAGGAGTGTATTCAAGCAATGAAGGCGCTCCAAGAAGAATGCAGCTTGATGGAATACATTTGCCCATGCTGTAATCAATTCTTTGAAGGAGAAGAATGGTGCCATTACATATTGAACTGTAAAACATTCAAGAAGGAACGATGTAAATACATACAATCTTCCATCAATACCCCTAATGATTATACGGAAGGAGAGACGGGAATGTGAGATAAACATCTCTACATTCTCCTTTGAGGCGGCTTAATAAGAGAGTTCCCAGATAGCTCCACAGCAGTAGGGGAAAAAGTTGAACTCTATGTAGAAACAGCCTATGGACCATGGTAGTAAAGACATTACCCATTGGGTATATGGTTATGGACATATCCCTCAATTTTATCCTAAGAGTGGGGAGCACGGTGTGGAGCTTATATAGGCGAGGGGGTGGCTGCGGGTCTCAGCAGTTGC
>LAVV01010342.1:5733-16243 GCA_001263375.1 Puccinia sorghi
TTAACTTCCACATAGTCCAAATCAAAACGGCGCAAGGTGTGAAGCCTGGTCAAGGAGGAAAGCTACTTGGACACAAAGTGACCGAATCCATTGCCAAGACATGACACTCAACTGCCGGGATTGGCTTAATCTCACCTCCACCCCACCACGACATCTATTCGATCGAAGACTTAAAACAGTTGATCTGCGACCTCAAGTGTGCCAATCCAAGGGCGCGGGTCTCGGTGAAGTTAGTGTCAGAAGTCGGAGTGAGTATAGTTGCATCTGGTGTCGTGAAAGCGAAAGCTGATCATATTTTGATCTCAGGTCATGATGGTGGTACCCAACCTGTGACGCAAGGGGACTTGGAGTTTGCCGTCTCAGGGGCCAGTGAAGAAGCGGTCGCCAGCTGACCGTCCCCCGTTCCACGCGCTGTCTGCCAGACACACCCGTCCCAAGCGGTATCCACACGGGACTCAGTTCCTGCCGAGGACACCCACGCTAAGTGCGCTGTTATCCCACCTTTCTTTCCGGCTTGTTGGCTGCGAAACTCCCGCTCTGGGTTGTGTTGTGGGGGCGCGTGTCCTCTCTGGAATGCTCGTCCGTGGAAGTGGTGGGAGGGATGACATGGTAGGACGACCTGGAGATCCTGCAGGAGATAATCGACAGATAGATGGTGCATCTCAAGGAACCATTGTTGTGTGAGCGGGCAGGGTTGGGCACACAGGCGGGGCGGCCAAGAAGTCAGCCACACGTGCTGCTCTGGTTGGAGCAGGGTGTTGCGGGAGGCAATCGATCCAATCAATACGCTCGGCCAATTCGAGGACGAAGGCGTTGAGGCGGTGGGCGCTGTGGGCTCGCTCTTGCCGCTCAATGATGGCTTGTCGGCTTTTGGCGGCTTCTTCCGCCGTTTCTAGACNTCAAAGTTATAAGGGTGCTCAAATCTTTGAGGCACTCGGTCTTCACCAGACAGTAATCAAGCGATGCTTTGTGGGCACGGCCAGTTGCAGGTACCACCTTCAAGCTCCTTGCTGATGTTTTTGAATTCCACGAGCCTGGGTTCCCCTCTTGACAAATTGTTATACCAGAGTCCGGTGAATACCACTGGTGTGATTTCAGGGATGCCGACATCAACAATCTGGTGTCAATTGCCAATCTACAAGACACCATACGGTCAAAGAATCAATTGGCATACAATACTTACTCAGAAAGCACAAAAGCAAGTTTGTGCAGTCACTCTCCGAGGCCTACTAGACTGTGACTACCAGAGTGCATAATCGATCCCGCTGGAACAAGTCAAGCCATGGCACGAGCTTGTCAAGCGTTTTTGCACCGGTGCAATGTCTTACGGATCCATCCTCCAAGAAGCTCACAGCGCTGTTGCAATTTCCATGGACCGTCTCAGCAATAAATTGAACACCGGTGAGGCTGGTGAAGATGCTTCTTGCTCTCATGTTATGACTAACAGGGACACCATGAGGTCTGCTATCAAACAAGTGGCTTCCGGCCGGTTTGGAGTGACTTCCACCTCTTTGGCCAACAGCAACAAGCGTAAGTATATTTACCTCATCCAATTTTTCTTGAAACGTTTGACTTGGTACTCAGTTCCTGCTGTGTCCTCTCTGGAATGCTTGTCCGTGGAAATGGTGGGAGGGATGACATGTTAGGAAGACCCGGAGATCCTGCAGGAGATAATCAACAGATAGATGGCGCATCTCAAGGAACCATTGTCGTGTGGGCGGGCAGGGTTGGGAACACAGGCTGGGCGGTGAGAGGGTCCAAGAAGTCAGCCACGTGTGCTGCTCTTGTTGGAGCAGGGTGTTGGGGGAGGCAATTGATCCAATCAATATGCACTGCCAAGTTGAGGACGAAGGCGTTGAGGCGGTGGGCGCTGTGGGCTCGCTCTTGCCGCTCAATGATGGCTTGTCAGCTTTTGGCAGCTTCTTCAGCTGTTTCTAGACGCTGGTTGAAGTCTCCATACTTGTCCAGCTCGTACAACACTTGTGGGGTGTATGGTGCATCAAGCTCCGCCGTGAGCGCAGGTGGGTACAGACCAACTGCGCGGGGACCCTCTGACGCACCGGCCTTGCCTGGACGCTTAGGGATCATAGCATTGTGGTGAACACGGCCTGAAACTTCCTGCTAATTTAGTCCCACGGCGGCTTGATTGCGCAGGGGCTAGAGCCCTCCGGCACAACGGCTGCGTCTGCAGGCTCAGTGCTGCTTTCTGCTTGAGGGGAAGACCTTCGGGAAGAGTTGTTCAACGGCGGAAGCTTCCTCTCCATCTGCACTGGGGGCCTCCAGCGCGGCGGGCTCGTCTGGTTGGCGCGCTAACTTGCGGCAAGCATTTTCTGCTGGTATTCTTCTTCGAGCCCCTAGTCCCACACCTTTTGGGGCCGGACCCTCTGCCGCAAGCGGCTTGTTGCCCGACTCAGTGTTGCTTTCTATTGGCGGTAAAGGCGCATCATGGAAAAAGGTTTCTGGAACAGAGTTAGTGTTCTCTGCAGGGTTATTATCAGTCATCTCACCAGGATTTGAGTGATTATCCATCTGCAGGTATCTTTCTTCTTGGTGGTTGTTGAAGGGCCGTTCAATGTTCATCTTTCTATTCCTTTTGGAGATTTGTATGATTTTCCCCTTACATATGCCTGAAGGACTGTAGCAGTCCTGACTCTGCTTACAAGTACCATCAAGTACATAGGAAAAATTGAAATCGTGAAATGAATCATGCTGTTCCTAAAGGATTGAGACATGCTTCAGCATGATTTGACATGTTGAGTTTTTGTGAAATCCACTGGGGGAGGGACTTGTCCTAAATTTCTTGCAATTTTTTGCTTGAGACAGTTGTAGGAGGGAGGCCAAGCTGAAGAATGGAGAGTTTGGCTTATATTGGGATTCAGGAGGTGGTTTGTGGGGAATGGGAGAGCTTGCTGGGTCCCACTCAATATTGGGGTTGAGGGTTGGCCACCAGTGATATTTTGTGCGGTTTGCTACCCCTAATCTGCTTATGAAATCATCCCCATCCACCCTTACCTCCCTCCCAAAAAGCTAACCAAAACAAAAAACTCTCCAAGACTCATCCAAGATTGAAACACTCAAACTTAGTGAACATGATTCTATCTCTACACAACTGCAACTAGCTGCAGAGAAGAGCTGGGGCAGTTGAAATTTTTCTTGCAAAAGAATCATTGTAAATTTAATTTCACTCATCTTAATCAAATTTTGTGCAAGATCAAACACTAGGACATCACCCAGCACCCAAGTTTACATCTGAATGTTGAATACAACTGAGTGTGCCATTGTTGCAGTACACAACATGATTTTAGTGTCTGAGAATCTGAAGTCTGAATTCAAAAATAACATAAGAGTATCTTTTATGCACCACCCTCAGCCAGCCAACTTGTAGCACCGGTAATCTGCTACCACCCAGCCTGCTACCATACCCTCCAACATCATCCAATTTTTGACACACCTGAGAAAAATGCTTTTGAGTGATACACATTTTATTAACAGCTGCCAACTACATAAACCCCTGCATAACTCTGAATTGTGAAAAAACATGCAGAGCATTTGGATCCTGCACCCAAAAGTGCGCACTGGCTGTGAAGATCATACAGACTGAAGTTTATGTTCAGTACTTACCTCCTTTCTTTAATCCTCAGAATAGGTTGCTGAGATGTATAATTTCCACAGAAATATGAAATCAAACTATATTCACAGATCAGAAAATATATTGCGGAGATGTAAGAAACACTTTAACTTCATTTTTCCTTTGAAAAATTATCTTTTGCTGCAACCAGTGCTGCAAGGTAGTTCATGGAACTTCAAAGAAACAACCTGGAACTGCAAGGCCATTCCTTGGAAATTCAAAGAAATTACCTGGCACTGCAAGGCAGTGCGTGACAATGCAAACAAATGGCCTGGCACTGCAAGGAAGTGTGTGGAAATTAAAAGCAATGGCCTTGAATTGAAGGAATAGCCTGGAGTTGGGGGGTGGTGGATGGCAATTAAAAGAAATGTCCTGAACTGCAAGGCATTGCATGGGAATTTAAAGTAATGCCCTGGCACTGCAGGGCAGTGCATAGAAATTCAGAGGAATTTCCTGAAACTGCAAGGAAGTGTGTCAAAAGTAAAAGCAATTGTGCATGAAATTTCAAAATACTGGCCTGGAACTGACAGGCAGTGTGTCAAAATGAAAAAGATCAGTCAGGCACTGCAAGGCAGCGTGTGGCAATTCAAAGGAATGTCCTGAAATTTCCAGGAAGTGTGTGGTACTTCAAAGGAATGGCCTGGAACTGGCAAGCAGTGTGTGGCAATGAAAAAAAATGGCCTGGACCTGCAAAGGAGTGCATGGAAATTTGAAGGAATGGCCTGGCACTGAAAGAAAGTGTGTGGCAACTCCAAGAAATGGCCTGGCACTGCAAGGAAGTGTGTAGCAACTAAAAGCAATGTCCTGGCACTGCAATGCAATACATGGCAATTCAAAGGAATAGACTGTCACTGAAAGGCAGCGTGTGACAATTCAAAGAAATGGCCTGGTACCGCAAGACAGTGCATGTCAATTCAAAGGAATTGCTTGGCAGTCCAAGGCAGTTTGTAGCAATTCCAAGGAATGGCCTGCCACTGCAATGCAGTGTGTGGCAATTCAAAGTAATGGCCTGGAACTGCAAGTCAGTGTGTCATTACAATTCAAACAAATGGTCTGGCACTGGAAGGCAGTGCATGTCAATTCAGAGGAATGGCCTGGCAATGTATGGTAATATACCAGAGGGCCTGGCATTGCAAGGTAGTGTGTGTCAATTCAAATTAATGGGCTGGAACTGCAAAGAAGTGGGTGACAATTCAACAGAATGGCCTGGAACTGAAACTAAGTGTGTTAAAATTCAGAGAAATGTACTGTAAATGCAAGGCAGCATGTGTAAATTCAAAGGAATGGCCTGTCAATTCTAGGCAGTGTGTGGCAAAGCAAAGGAAAGGCCTGGCACTGGCAGGAAGTGAGTGGAAATTACAAGAAATGGCCGGGAACTGAAATTCAGGGCATGTAAATTCCAAAGAATGGCCTGGAACTGCCAGGAAGTCAGTGGAATTTCAAAGGAATGGCCTAGCACTGCAAGGAAGTTTATGGAAATTAAAAACCATGGCCTGGCAGTATGATTCATTGTGTGGATATGCAAATTAATGGCCTGCAACTTCAAGGCAGTGCTTTAGAATTCAGAGAAAGGGAATGGTACTGCAAGGAAGTGGGTGGAAATTCAAAGAGATAGCACTTCCAGGCAGTGCATGGGACTTAAAAGGAATGGCCTGGCACAGGAAGGCAGTATGTGTGAATTAAAGGCAATGGCCTGGAAATGAAATTAAATGCATGGCAATTTGAAGGAATGCCCTGGCACTGCAAGGTGGTGCATGCCAATTGGAAGACATGGCCTATTACTGCAAGGCAATGGGTAGAAATTGAGATAAATGGCCTGCCACTTCAAGGAAGTGATTAAGAATTCAAAGGAATGGAGGCAGTGCATTAAAATTCAAAGTAATGTCGGCACAGTCAGGCAGTGTGTTGCAATTAAAAGCAATGTTCTGGAACTTCAAGGAAGTGCATGGAAATATAAATTGTGGTCTGGCACTGCAAGGAAGTGCATGAAAATTAAAAGGAAAGGCCTGGTATTGCAAGGCAATGTGGAGGTTAAAAGCAATGGCCTGGAAGTGTGTGGCAATTCAAAGAAGTCAGTGTGTGTTAATTCAAGGGCTTCCAGGGCATGGAAAACCAAAGCAATGGCCTGGAACAGGCAGGTAGTGTGTGGCAATTAAAATCAATGGTCTGGCGCTGCAGGGCAGTGGGTGGAAATTCAAGGTGATGGCCTGGAATTGCAAGGACATGTTTGGCAATTCAAAGAAATGTCATGGTACTGGAAGGAATTATCTTATATTTCAAAGGAATGGTATGGGACTGTCAGGCAGTGTATGGAAATTCAAAGAAATGGAATGGCACTGCAAGTCAGCATGTGAAAATTCAAAGGCATGAACTGGCACTGCCAGGCACTGCATGGAAATTTAAAGAATTTACCTTTCAAAGAAAGTAATTGTGTTACAACTAAAAGTATTGAATCTTGATGAGATTACTAGAAACAAAACCAGACTAAAAAAAAAGAAGAAGAAGAAGAAGAACATCAGGAAAACGATCACAATGAAATGAAAAAGAGAACCAATCATACCACTAGTTTAAATAGAAAATATATGAGAAGCTATTTGAACGAGAAGGTTTTTCTGAAAGGAGTAAAGCAGACTGGGAGAGATAGGAGGGAAGAGATGAGTGATTGAGGGTGCACTAAAAGGAAAGTAAAACAACAAGAATGAGGCTGGAAAGAGAAGGCATACACTTTTACGCTCTGAGCACTATGTAGTGAAGGATTTATTTGGTTCTAAAGAACAGGAAAAGAACTGAGGAGAAGAAGGATGAGAGATGTTTGAGAGGGAAGTCTTAGATCAGTTGACTCGTCATCAAGCAGGGAACAAGGGTCACTGAGTGCGGTACACACTTCACGTGGAGATGACGTGATGAAATGGAGAGCTTCGGATCCTTGAGTCTGACCTAGAAGGTTGATCTTGAGAAATGACAAATAGAGGTTAGAATCGGTTCGGCGAGGTCAGAGCATCAGGGATTTACTTGTGTTGAGGTATAATTGAATTGATAATCGAGGAGCAAGCTTCTTTGAGATTACTTGTCGAGTCTTCCGAGTGGTTTCTAAGACAGCTACCTTTTGGTTGTGAGTACAAGGAAGCTTGAAAACAAAGGGGCCGCAGCCGCGTCAACTAGAGACAACCTGAAAGGCGCGCGACTTTCAGTGAGCAGAAAGAGGGTCTAGAATTCAACAAAAAGGAATTGCCTGGTACCATCAATCAGTAGGTGGCAAATCAAAGGAATGGCCTGGAACTGAAAGGCAATGTGTTGCAATGAAAAGGAATCATCTGGAACTGCAAGGCAGTGCATGAAAATTCAAATAATTCAAAGGAATGGCCTGGCNTTGATGTTAAGTAGGTTGGGTAGACACAATCTCAGTTATGATAGATATAATATCAGTTTAGTCAGATAAAATATCAGTCCTGATAGATACAATGCCAGTTTCTTCTGATATAATATCAGACTTTTTCATCTGACATAATGCCAGATGTGGGAATCTGACACAATCACCTTGGTAGTGAAGGAAGTGTGTGGAAATTAAAAGCAATGGGCTGGAAGTGTGTGGCAATTCATAGCAATGACCTGTTACTGCAAGTCAGTGCGTGGTAATTGAAGGGCTTACAGGCAGGGCATGGAAAACCAAAGCAATGGCCTGGAACAGGCAGGTAGTGTGTGGCAATTGAAATCAATAGCCTGGCACTGCAAGGCAGTGGGTGGAAATTCAAGGTGATGGTCTGGAATTGCAAGGAAGTGTTTGGAAATTCAAAGGAATGTCATGGTACTGGAAGGAAGTATCTTATATTTCAAAGGAATGGTATGGAACTGTAAGGAAGTGTATGGAAATTCAAAGAAATGAAATGGAACTGCAAATAAGCATGTGCAAATTCAAAGGAATGAACTGGCACTGCCAGGCAGTGCATGGAAATTTAAAGGATTTGCCTTTCAAAGAAAGTAAGTGTGTTACAATTAAAAGGAATGGCCTGGTACCAACAATAAGTAGGTGGCAAATCAAAGGAATGGCCTGGAACTGCAAGGCAGTGTGTTAATGAAAAGGAATCATCTGGAACTGCAAGGCAGTGCATGAAAATTCAAATAATTCAAAGGAATGGCCTGGCACTTCCAGGAAGTGCATTGAAATTCAAAGGAATGGCCTGGAGCAGACAGGCAGTGTGTGGAAAAACACTGGTAATGGCCACTCTTCTTCATCCTAATTTCTGATTGAAATTGTTTACCCATTGTTGGCCTTCAAAATCTTTGTTGGAGCAAAATTTCATGAAGCCGGACAATATATTGAAGAAAAAAGAAAAATACAACAAGCTCTCGGAGAAATAAAAATCTACCAAAATCAACCTAGAAAAAAGGTTTTGGCTTATTTGAGGCTCCTGAAACCAATTATAAAACTGAAGAGCAAGAGATTTAATCAAAAATATGGATGACCTCCAAGGATCCCCAAGTTCCTTTGACATGGTGGAAGGTAGGTTTTTTAATGATCAGATCTGATGAAGTGGCTGATATTATTTTTAATTTGCATTTTTTTTCTTTTCCAGGATCGTTTTTCAACTTATCCTGTCTTTTCATTGTTGGCCAAAGATTTCTTAGCATCCTCAGCTCTTGTGCAGTGGAACAAATTTTTTCTCCACCTTCTGATGTCTATCCTAGTGGTGTGGTAAGCCAATCTTCCACAGAGCCTCATATCTTTAAAAAGTCCCACACACACCATCCCCCTCCAGTAAAAATTATGGTCTATCAAGCCTGTCTGGGCACAGGCCAAAGTCTGGCCAAAGTCTGGCCCAGCATCCTGTGCCAACTCCAAAGCGCACTCGTCCATCTATAAAGCAAGCTTGACATTTTGCCTTGTGTCCTTGGCAACCAGCTAAGCTTTTCCTGGCACCCTCCGAAGTTTGGGTGTGCCAGGCTCAAGCCAGTCTTGGCTGCACCTAATTCAGAATGCCTTGGGCTTGCAGCCTGTGAACTGGCGCCCCTGGATACACCATGCCAACTGGCCCTCTCCAATGACCACCCAAACACTGAACATTCCCGGCTCAGCTGTACCACCCTACAACTTCCAAATCATTGCCCTATTGCTCACTCCTGTATCAGAACCATCAATTGAACAGACTGCACCCCCAGATACAATTCTGTCTGATAATACAAACGGTGGGCCGCTTTGCTACACTACACTACATGCCCGATAACCGGGTTTTTTTTTTCTCTTCAAAATGTGTATAGTGGTAGTTGTAATATTATTTAACTGCACTAACTGTTAGTGTAGTGGAAAAATATTCTTGAAATTTTTCTGTAGCATCTGTTGGAATCTTTTTCTGCTACACTAACATTTAGCATAGCTTTTCTTCTAACAGAATTTCCATGAATCTGTAGCTTAACTTTTCCTTAGCCAACAGAAAGAATAGCATAGCTTCCCATTGGGCTACGCTATGCTGTGTTACCCACGCTAACACAAGCTAACCACTTGGCTAACCACTGAACTAACCATTGAATTTTTTGAGATGGCTGGTAATTGAACCCACATATTCAAAAGTGTAAACTGGCCCATTTTTCCGTAAGTTTCACACAGAAAACCGGACCAGTTCTACCCTGCCAAGGATTTTGGGAAGGCTGGTATGTTCTTGAAGAGCCTTCCTATCCTTTTGTGCTTGCTTCTGCTTATTATGGATTTTGGATTCTTGCTTATTTGTGTTAAGAGTTCTATAATAAATCATTTCATGTCACCAGGAAAATTTCCCCCCAACATCAGTCTTTTCTGTTGGAATTGTGACTGCCCCCAAAGAGGGCTTCTTCCTTTCTTTTTCCATTTCCTTCTTTTCTTTTCTTCTGCACCTTAGGCCCTCAACTCAGGCCCCTTTCCCACGTTGTATTTCTTCTTGTCCCCATCAGAAATACAACCTCACTTAGTTCTGAGCCCGTAGCACTGAGACATGCTCCTCTGGAGTCCCTCTCAGCTGTTGTCCTAAGTCCCTGAGCATCCTGTGCTCTTGATTCTTCAGCTCACTTTTCTAGTCTTCTCTGGCCTTAGGCCATTATTTCTACACGGTTAAAAACCTTGCTCAACCTCCCTCGCTAACCACTGAAATCTAGATTCTCAACCTTCTTCGGTAACTACAATCTAAATCCTCAATCTTTAAACCTTTCTCATCTACCCTCCCTTCGATTCGGCCGCACCATTCAAATCCTCATGTCGGAGACGAAGGGAACCACTCACATTCGACTAACATCTGTCAATACCTCGCTACGGTCAATACCTTGTGCCGTGCCGTCGCCGCCTCTCTGTTCCCAATTGCTGCCCCGGTCCGCTGCCACCTCGCTACCATCCCTGTTGCTGCCTCTGATGCAACAATTGTCGCCGAGGACACCTTGCTGCCACCTCACTGCCCCTAATCGCTACCGCAGACACCTCAAAGTCATCTCCACTTCGCTGCAGTACCCTGCCATCTCACTGTTCCTAATCGCAGCTGCCGACTCCTCGCTGCTGTCCCCACGTCGCTGCAATGCTGTAGCCGCCTCATTGCTCCAAATCGCTGTCGCTGACACCCTGAAACGACCCGATTAAACCCTTCCGACTTCACAATTAACATCGATTTCGACAAAACACATCACAGCCACTCCCCACAACTTCCACTGTCATCATTTAATTATTAACAACACTACACATCATCATTTCAACAACATCAATCAATCAACTCTTCTTGATCCTCTCATTTCTCAACAACATCAATCCAACAATTCTGCTAGCTCTTCAGTTCATCTGTACAGGATTCAGGAGGGGTGTTGAAATTCTGTGATCCTGTCCATATGAGGAATCACATTTCTTTCACGTTGTTTCATCCACTTTTCTTT
>LAVV01010342.1:29677-41687 GCA_001263375.1 Puccinia sorghi
TATTCAACATCCCTTACTGAACCCTCAAAAGTTCCCCTGCCCCTGCTTTGTTCCACTTCGACAAATCACCTGCTCCTGTCCTGATCTTTTGCCCTGTCTCGAGCCACAAACTCAGTTGATTCTTTACACTTATCTTAACCAGTCGCTCTCTTGATCTGAAAGACTGACACCCCAACCGACTACTGTTTATGTGGCAAGTTTATAGTGCGCCATCATGATGATGATGATGGCCAGCACTCTCAGAAGAGAGTGCCCAAGAGAGACGTAAAAACAGTTGGTGGTCAACAAGCCCCTATTGCTGTTGGCGCCGGGAAGCTATGTGATCGGGAACACCAGCCGCGAGGCGTGCGGAGGGAGACAGAAGCGGTTGTACAAGCTGAACACGAAGTTGGACCCGAAGCCCGTCATGATGTGCCGGCTTCAAGAAACAGTAGCGTCATCGATGCGCCCGTTGTCGTCTCCCTATCGGCTACGAGTCCCCTCCGCCACCTCATAATGGTGATTGCACTTACATCTTCCTTTTGAACTACCTCCACCATCCTTCCTTCATCCACTCATCTTCCCCCTTTCTTCCTTCCCCACAGGATTCCTTAACTGAAACTCACTCCTGCGTGCCCCCCCGTGTAAACACTCAAAGAACAGGTCACCCCCTCAAATTTTTCTCCATGTCTTCTCTCTGACATTTTTTCCGCGAACCCCAGATGGGATAGGTTGAGAAGTATCAAAGCAAGCCCTTGGATACCATCCATGAACAGCAACTTACTTCTGCCCCAAAACAATTAGATCATCTCAACCCTTCTGCTCCTCAAACCAAGACTGGACAGTGATCATCACAAGGAAAAAAGACACTTTTTTTTGCACATCAAGATACATCTTGTACTTATGTATATTCATGTAACACGTACAGACCCTAAGGACCAAGAAAAGAAAAGCAGAGTTTTTTATGAGAGAGATAAATTATTCGGTTTTAGTTTCACGAGAGACGCATAGGCCCATCCCAAGTTTCTGACCAAACCTCCTGAAGTCAGTATACTACAGGAGTTGGATCAATGATCCGAGCTGCTGTTGGACGAGGAGGGAGGGCCCGGTGCCGCGCCGCCGTTCCACCCGGCCTTGGAGGCCGCGCCCGCCGGGTCCCACCTCCTCCCAGTCGCAAAAACTGGAGTAACGACACACACTCGTCCCCTGTGCCCTCCGGGTTCATTTCGATGCTGGACAGGAACGAGCTGCCTGCTAGGTCTGGTTGCACCGAGTTTATTGCCAGATACACGTCCAACAACCGGTTCTGATCCTGTGTGTGTGTTTTTTAATCCGGCGAAAGAATAGCATTTCAGATGAGACTTGAGTTTACGAAGGACATGATTGCCTTGAGGAGGGTTTCCCTTAGGCTGCCAAAGTTTCCCTATATATATTGATGGTGGCCTCCCGCTTCAATTGCTACTTCTTCCTTCACCTGCGCCCCTCCTGACCAACAAGACTCCACCAGTGTGAGTTTCCAAAACGTGCAGACCTCTGTGACCAAAAAAGTGTTCCCCTCTCTTGGGGGTCCCAGTCTTTAACCGTTTCAAAATTCTCTGTGGTAGTCCAGTCCCTTTTTGGTTGATGATGTATTAAAGCTGTTGAACATTTTTGTAGCTGACTCTCGAATCTGAAATGCTCTCGTTGCTTGACAAGCATTGCCAAGCGCCCGCCTCTTGCCGGCCAAGGTTTGCCGAGAATCCAATCCTTGGCACCACCCGCGAACCCTCTAGTACGCGGCTTTTTCAACGCAAGAGTGCACTCCCCCCAGCCTGCTGGTTTTCCCAGCCTCAAAGGCTCCGATGGTCAACGTGGGACCCCAGTATCAAGTCCGAGTAGTAGTAGTGCCGTCCAGAAACCTGCTTCCAGCTTCACTGCGCCCAGCCTTGTCGTGCCCTCCTCCTCTTCAAAACGTGCTCGCGCAACCTCCATGATTGCCGACCACAACTCCCTCTGGTTCAATCCCTATCTGTATCCCCAAGATGTCATCCATCCTTTTGGCCCAAAAAAAAATCCATAATTATAATCTACCAGTGCTTGACCAGTCTCAATCCAGACAGCGCACACAGCATGTCTGACTTCAATACCCCGGAGCCTTTGCCCCAGAGGCAGCCGGACCATCAATTGTACCTGTTCCAGCAAACCATCGCCCTTACACACAAGTTTGCGCGCTATGTTTTGCCTGTCAACATGACAGGCTCCATCAGTGCTTGTCTCACCAAACACAAGGCCTTGATGCTGCATCACTGTGATAGCCTCGAGTTCAGTGACCATTCAAGGCCCGTGTTGACGAGTTCATTGTCAGCCACAGCCCCCCTCTCCTCAACCTTGACTCCGCCTCCTGACCCGCTTGCTGTGCCCATGATTACCAAACAGGCCAACTGGCGCCAGAAGAGGCCACAAAGCACAACAGGTAGAAGAAGACTTTCTGCCTTTCACGGCCTCCTCGGCATCCTCACTGATCAATAAACACTATTCCATGACTTGTTCAATATTCCAGCGACCGGTTTTAATAAATGGTATGTGGCTGATAAATTTTCTTTTCTGCTATTCCTACTCCGGCAACCTGGGCACCGGGCGTGGACCCAAACCAGCTCATCGGCCAATCTGCCAAGGGTACCGAAGCATTACTTGCCGATGTCTAGAAAAAAAGGGATTTTCTGGCGGTCTGGCGAACTCAGCGGTCGCCCGTTTTTTTGGCCCAATGCACAGTTGTGCGCCGCGGTGACTGCTTCTCACTGGGGGTCTGGTAGGGTTAAACAGGTGATATCAAGTCTGTTTCCCTCACACTCAAGTGCATCCATCTGGTCATCTGTTTCTGGGGAATCTGCCTGCCGACACATGCGCATCTCCCTAAATGGGTTATTGGTGCCGCCAAACGTTTGAGGATTTTTTTCGGGAATCAGCACCACAACCCCGACGGCATGCCCACCTCCATCAAACCCCCTCAAGCAGCAGTTCATGCTCAGGAACAGACCCGACGTCACTTCCAAAATTAAGAGGGCTCCAATTCCGGCACCTCCTCACTTCTCCCACTCTCATTCTAATTTGCTTTGATTTTTTTATTGTCCGTTATCTCCTACGTCTTATATATCACCAAAAAAAATGTATGCTTCATCAAAATTCATGTACCATTTGTTTCTCTTCAGCATTTTCTTCTCCCTTTTCAACCCTCCCCTTTTCTTCAGAGATTGAAGAGCATGCTGGGGGTTGTATCTTTTGATTTTTCATGTTTGGATAACTGACTCCCTCTGACTTTTATATTGATAAACTGATGTATTCTCTTTTTTTGTGGCTTCAAACCCAGGACAAGATAGTTTCTTGGTGAGTATGTGCGCCGCAGTCCAGTTGCTGGACTGTGTCTGCCCGGTAGTCCCTGTTAGAGATCTGGTGTGATACTCGGTTGTGATAGGAGGATCGTTAGGGTTGTATAGTTGTAGACAGCTGCGCCGCATCACCATGTACTTAGTTTAGTTGTTGTCCCGCCCGGTGCCGATTCCTTTTCCTCACCGAGTTTAGGGATCGCCACCGGGACCGCACCTTGAGCTGACAGCCATTGCCGGGACATCAACAGGTCAGTGCAATCAATCACCGAGTTTAGGGATCGCCACCGGGACCGCACCTTGAGCTGACAGCCATTGCCGGGACATCAACAGTGTTACCGTGTTTAGCTCCTAACAGTCCCGAGGGTCAGCCTTCTGATCCTTTCATGACCGCCGGGTAATGAGGACCAGGATGTTGCCGCTGCCCACCAGCTAGTTGGGAGTCAAGGGACACAGCAATCTCAACACCGACGCTGGTGGAACGCGCCCGAAGTTGCTCACATCCACTGGTCATCTTGGTAATTCATGTTGAGCTCGAAATTAGCGAGACGGTGCGGCATGCCATAACCTCTGTGGATGTAGTCTCCAACATTTTTGCCAAATGCATTCCGCCTGCCACGCCGTCCCTGGCCCTCGTCCATCCCAGCTGGCTCAAGTCCGCCTGTCTTGCCGTCCAACGACATCCCATCATCTCCTCCATCACCCAACTCGTCAGCTTCCAGGACTCCTGCAGGGGTGCACCTCCGTCAGCTCGGCTCCATCACGCAGGATCAACATTCCAGGAGATACGAATCTTGGTCCATCAGTCACATGCAAACGCAGCTCAAGATGATGCAGCACCAGCTTCAATCCTCTAAGGATCTAAGGAGCTCTATCTCGACCCAGGATTCTTCAGTTCCCTTTCCCATCTAAACACCCTCCAACTCTCCATGATCAAAATCTCGAAAGGTAAATTCTCCTTCTTACTCTCTAGCTTGGCGTCTTCCTTGATAGAACTTGGCTTACACAACATCTTCTTTGTTGGCGTAGAAAAGCTGACTGTTATCTAAAAGGACATCTTTGATCTGCCTTATCTGAGATCCTCGTGTCTTGCTGGCTGGCTTGCTGGCTTACAAGGAATCATACCAACTCTCATGCATCATTCTAACATGCGCAATTCTGCTTGCCCCAGCAGCGGTCTGTCCCGCCTTGCCGGAGGCCTGCACCAATGCGCCCACTGCTCGTGGACCCTCGGCGACAATACCTTGGCTTCCATCAACTTCCACTTCCTTCATCATGGGCTTGTATTCCCATCTTCACCTTTCTCTTTACTTGTCTCTTATGGGGTGAGCACTCAAAACAATCAAGCATTTTCTTTTCTTTTTTTCTTTTTGAGAAACTGCTCACATTCACATTATTGAGCGTTCCCCTAATCATGACTCTCTCTGCCATTGTAGATGATGAGCTGTATTATTCTTTTGACTACCATCTCGATCCGGAAGAGTCAGTCGGTCATCTACAACATGGACAAGTACAACGGTGTTTCTCCGCGAAAAGATATCAAATGGATACAAGCGAGCTGGACAAGTCATTGGCTCAGGATCCGGTCACTGACCATCGATCACCACATCTCCGGGCATTCGAGCCCTATCCAGCCGCCGGTCTCTCAGGGCATTCGAGCCCTATCCATCCGCCGGTCTGCGCCCACCATGGAGTGTTCTCTGTCTTGCTCCGGCATCCCCTATCCCACAATGTTGAAAGACCAGAAGATGGGACCTCACTTGAATCGGCAACCTGCCGTCCGCACACCGGGACAATTACCAGGGCCGCCCGCTTGGCTCGCCACATGATCTCCAACAATCTTGCTTCCCCACCGCGGTTTGCCAATGGTCGGTCCGAGACAAAGCATCTTGCCCACATCAATTGCCGTTGGTT
This sequence comes from Puccinia sorghi, assembly GCA_001263375.1. Taxonomy (NCBI): domain Eukaryota; kingdom Fungi; phylum Basidiomycota; class Pucciniomycetes; order Pucciniales; family Pucciniaceae; genus Puccinia; species Puccinia sorghi. The sequence continues at coordinate 34,933 of LAVV01010342.1, forward strand.
TCTGACCATGTGGATGCTTACTGCCGCATCATCTCTGGCCATCTACCCAGACAGCTCCCCCTATTCAAGGACCCCTATTACCATCTCAATTTACACCATTCAACCAACCACAGGGGCCCGAAGAGAGATGGGCACTCCGTTTGTGCTGGGGATTGACTACAATTATGGGTACGGGAAGGTGGACAGATTGAGGATGAATCTGGAGCAGTTTGTACACGAGCAGGCACACATCCTGGACAATCTGTATCTTTTCATGTTTTTGATCCGACTGGATGAGAGTATCAATGAGGTAGAGAGAGAGCGACGATGGCAGGCGAGGATGCGATGGGAGGAGTGGGGGGACAGTCAGGGAAGAGGCATGGAGCCGGATCTCGGGGGAGGAGCCCGTCGGCTCATCATGTCCCGCATGTTTCCAGCTGGAAGGCGAGCCTCTTCATCTGCACAATGACCAGAGAGCTGATGTGAGGTTTTCTCTCCTTGGTTTTTTGCAGGTTGCAAACATGGAACGGGAAAATGGAGCAGGAAGTAAGAAGCACTGTGACCCAAAGTACTAATCGAGATGTTCCGCTGCTTCTGTCACAAACATCGCTTGTCCATACTATCGCCCTGAAGACATGTGGCCATGCACCATCTCACACAACCGAACACTATGAGCATCCAGAATTCACCAGTCAATCTGCTGGGTGAAATCCTTGTCAACTCTATCATATCAACAAAGCTGAAAGCGGGGGAAGAGATCATTGGCTGGCAAAACTCATGTGGCTTCTGCATGTATGTGGGCATGGCTATGTAAATTTCTACTTTGAGATCACTCCAACTTTACCCGCATGGATTTATTGGCTTGATGGCCACGGACTAGACCTTTGTGCCCATCAACTGCAACACTGGCCTCAAATTAAGATTTATGTCCTGAATCTTCCCGCTCATCATTTCTCCAAGGATCTAGAAGCGTGTCTCTTGTATTTAGGTGATTCAAGATGGAATTCCATTGGAAGAAAATAACACGTTGCCATTAGTGTTTAGCTCCAAAACTTTGGGAAGGATCCCGAATGGGCATACCGCATACCACACCTTTTCTATGACTCAAAGGCACTTGCTTAACTTTGATTGGTCAGCTTCAATTCCTGCTATTGTATCCCGTAAAGCAAATGGGCTCATTTGGGATTGAACTACACAGTTTCCTTTTCAGAATGGTTAAATCATTGCCCTAGTCATCTACTCTGCTCCCTCAACTTTGTCGCGCCGTCCTTGAATTCTGCTGACCCGGAAACTATCTTGCTGACAGCTAACCAGGCTTTATCAAGAAGGAAGAAAATTTCTGCTTGATGGAGTTGCTCCTTTAACAGAGCTTATTAGGTCTACCCAAGGGAAAATCATGGTATCTTGAACGCAGCCGTCCGAGCGCATTCAATCCTGTCATTCCAGTGCTAGACAAACATTCATGACTGAAGTCGTTTTGCTTCAGCCCAATGAGGATAACAAGGTTTTTCAGGCAGTTTCAAGTGTTCTCCAGACTCTTCCCCCCGAGGATCTTGTTCTCTTAGTCTGATGGATCCAGTTTTAACCCAACTGGATCTTGCTCAACGGCAACATTCCCAAGTATGTCTGGATTCTCTCACTGTGTCTTGACAAGTATGGGCTCATGACCAAATGTACTTCTACTACCACCGCTGCCGCCGCCATTCGCACGCCAGGACCTTCTGCTCATCGGGACCTCGGCCAGGAAACATCCACCAGCACTTTCTTGCCGGCCGTGAAACCTCATCATCAGCAACAAAAAATGAACTCACTCCATCCGTCGCTGCTGGCACCGGATCATTGAAACCATTAGACCTTTGGATCACATTCCTCAACCAACTGGAGCAATTCAAGGTAGTGGAATCGTTGAATCTACATCTGCCATCCTCATCGGCAAACACAGAAAACTCTTCCAAGCCACGCACGCTCCCGCTCAAGTTTGACTTCAGCAAACATCAAAACCCGAAGAGCTTCCACTTCCGTTACATGTATGAGATGCTGTCAGATTGGTCGGATTTGTCAGACCGACAACTGGAAGACGGCAGGGTGGAGAGGAGTGGGTAGATATGAGCGTGGTCAGCCAGGATGACATCTGGGTGTATGGGCGGATATGTGCGGAGACCTAGGAGGCCAAGCTGTCCAACTAGGTCTGTTGGCTCAAAACTAGTTGCATGCTTGGCCATGGCAGATGCGTCAGACTGCAATGGACGAAAGTAAAGGTCCATGACATCGGCCCAAAGGAACAGAGCATCAGCCTCTTCATCGCCATCGTCGGCCTCCACGGTGGTAACGGCGGCGGAACGCAGATCAGCGTCCAGGAAATCCTCTCTATGTGTATGCCTTGCTTCTCATCACTGTGTGCAAAAGATTCTATCACTGAAATACAATTTTTTGTTGTTCTTCTTGATTGCACATCTTGCTCACGTACTCAATATACTGGCGGCCAACGGAGAAATGCGGGACAGATGCCGCCTGGTCGTGGTCCTTCAGATTCGCTTACTCCCTCTGGTAGTAAAATGTCAACGATGGCACCCGCCGGTATTGTGGACCAAGCTGGACCTGGTGCAGGTATGCCAATTGTCAACACAGGTGCCAGTTTAAGTAGTGAGAAACAATTCAATTAATCTAATTGCCAGTCGAAGTTGTGAGGAACGGTTCAATCAATCCAATCGAGCCTCCAAGGGTTCCATGCCACTTGGTATGGGGTTAATGCTGTCAGGCCAACCCACGGGCCAAATGTTGCGTAATCCAAGCACAAATTCTTTACCTGGAATCATGTCTAATAGTTCCCGGATACTAGCCGGCACAGCAAAAGGGAATCCGGATGAAATGGTGCACCAGGTCACCCTCCCTCGAATGTCAACCCCAATCTCAATCGAGGTATATCGATGCAGCCAATGTTACCAGTTGAAGTTGCCCAGCCTCTACAACCTTGCGCAAGCAGTTGGGCTACGGACTACCCAATTTGAAGAAGATTCCCCTGAACTGGTTAACCGAAAAGTTAAGGCGCTTCTCAACAAGTTCACACTAGATATATTCAAGTCAATCTTGGACCCAGTGATTGTATGGGCCAGGCTGCCGATGCCGCCTCACCCTTTGACCACCATCCTTCTCAACTTCTCGAAGCCTCCCCTTCCCCCAACCTAACCCTCTTTCTTAGTCTTGCGTCTTCCGGCGCTGTCTTTCCTCTTTATACCCCATAAAAACCGCCTTGTTCTAGTTTCTTCTCTTGTTGTGTGTCTTCCTCCGTGTACTGTTTTCTCAATAATTGTTGTGTGTGTACGTGTCTTTTTCTTTAGTATAATAATATTAAACACTAGGTAATTCCATCCTGAGAGTAGACATCTCTCGTTTGGGGCCATGATTCACCAAAGCCGCAAGCCACTGGCAAAAAAGCATGAGAGAGACAATCAAAAAATCCCACAAGAAAACAAGAAGAAGAAAGCAAGAAAAAGTGCACACAATTTTGCGGGTGCAAGAGTGTGGTGAAGCTGTGGTGTTTGGGGCCGAGAGTTATGTGTGGGCTGGCCTATATGGACACAAGCAGAGCTCCAAACAACAAGGACAGTCTTTCTGTCTTGCTATCACGCGCTTTTGTCTGCATCCCACATACTTCCTGGTTGGCTGTCGACCCGGAACCACCATCAGTGCCAAGAGAGCCGTTAAAGGAAGACGCGCCAAAACGACATGTGACTCCCTTTTTCGTCTTGGGAGTTCTGCAACACTCTCATTGTTCTTTTTTGACATCTGAATCCATTTTAAATTGCTTCATTCAATGCAAAACCTGCCTAATCGACAACTGTGACATGGATTGGATGGGTGGGGGGGTCATCATGAAGTGCATGATGGGGTCCCATCCTATGGTCACCAGGGTGAAGATAGACGCAACTGAGGAATCAAAAGTATCTTAAGAAATCGACAGGTACTTTGAAAGGGTGGACAATATTCTTAAGAAAATGTGAATATTATGGATACGGGAATTCCATCAAATATGAACATCAAGAGGAGCAGCAAAAGTGAAAATGGTGGGGACGGTATTCAAGAAATCTTTGATGGCTTTAGAAGTGTGTGCAATGTGAGAAGACCAGAGAGCACGTGGGTGAGCAGGAGGACTATTTTGGGAGGCCGATGAGAACAGACGGAAAATCACCTGAGAAGACCAGAGAGCGCGCGGGTGAGCAGGAGGACTATTGTGGGAGGCCGATGAGAGCAGAGGGAAAATCACCTGATGGTGAGAGGAGAGGAGACAAAAGGAATGAGGAAAAGAGAAGCAAAAGAGAACAACCAATACTAATAACTAAGTACAACTAAACCTAATCTGATGACAAAGAATAGGGTTGGAACCTTGAGCTTCCTCCACTCCAAACATCCCCCTCATTCCTGTCTCAACAACAGATGCGCCGCAGGCATCCGGTAGCGTCACACAATGTACTGAATGGGGTGGTTGCGGAAATCAAGGCTGGTAGCAATGATGATCGGGAGCAGACGTTTGTTGGGGCCAGGGAGGGGAGGCAGGTTGCCGTTGTTGACGGGAGCAAGAGGTGGAGGAAGCGGGCCAAAAACTGTTTGCGAGACAGGCCGACAAGATGCGAGAAGCTGGGTAACAAGCAACAGTCCTCCTTTGCTTCCGGAGCTCCCCAAGCCCTTCCAGCAGGCAACAGTTGCCTGCAAAGTCCTTTGCAAACCCAAAGCCCGGATCCACAATCAGGCTCCAATGCTTGATGCCCGTTTGACCTTGGCCGCAAGCTCTCTGCGCACGCCAGCAAGGAAATCGGTAGCTAGTCAGCTGGCCCATAGTGCGCGGGTTCTTGCGCATGCGCATCAGCACGTATGACACGTCCAAGAGGGTGACAGTTGCAAGCATATCCGGGTCAGCCTCCCCCAGAGATTGAAAATCGTTTCCCCAGCCTTGATGGCTACATGAAACGTGTCGATGCTGATTTGGCAGTCCACCTGGTGGCGCTACTGGATCCCAATCACCGGCATCATCCGTGCGATCTCCGTTGCTACGCGCACGTCTGCGGCCCCAGGCCAGGTCAGCATTCCCCAATGTCCATGACATTGGCACCCGCAGAGACATGCTCGAGCGAGTTCCGCACGGCGTCCTTTGGCACAAGCAACGCGCCGTCTGAGAACAAGTCCGGCGTGCAATTCACAACTGACATAAGATACGTCAGGCTGGTTAGATCCAAAGTCCTCCGTCCAGCCGCGCTGATCTGATGCAGTCTTCTAACATGCCCCGTGTCTGCTGTGTCCCCCAATAAATTGGCTAATAGCATTTTCACTGATTTTAGGGCCTCTGGATGAATTCACTGTTTGGACACATTGAGCAGCGAGTCATCAAAGAAAGTGTTGCAGACTTGAGAAAATTAGTTTGATTGAATTTGGTTGATCCACAGAATCAGTGAGGGAAAAAATGAGGAATCTTGAAAGAACAATATTACAAGTTTTATCAATGAACTCAGTTAAAGGGTCGAGGACGAATTGGCGCTCAAGAATACCAGCTTGGGGAATGACCAAGTCATGCTGTCTGATGATATCCAAGTTGTACAATAAGATATCGATGTTGATTTGGCGGGGACTGTTTTGGGGGACGTTTTGGGGTATCCTGCTTTGATCGGCTTCGATTTGCTTGATCAGTTTGAGGAGTTCTTGAGGGAAGGAGGGTGGAGATCTATTGAGAGGTAGGTAGCAAACCACCTGTTAGGCTGTGTTGGGTCTTGCATGAGATGGACACATGAGTGACCCACTTTACAGGCGGCCTCCAGGAAGTCAGGCTGGTTGGTTACTTGGATTGATAGACAAAGCTTGAGTTTAGTAGACGGGTGGCAGGATGAAGGCTGGAGAATGTAGAATCTATGGCGAGTTGTCCACCAAAGCATTCAGGAGTTTTTTGTCAACAATCAACCCCCCCAAAAAAATTATTTATTTTGTCACCACTGCCTCTTAAACCTTGTTGAACAGCGCTCAACAAAAAAACCATCTCCATTAAAGAGGCACGTCTTCACAGAGATATTGACAAAATTGTTAATCAAACACAGAAAATTGCTGGAGCCACCTTAATCCAACACTAAAAAATCCAAAAAATCAGACCAAAAGCATCAACAAAGCCAGCATTTGAGAATGAATGCAAAGTGGACATGCTGAATAAAAATGAATCCATAAACACTTTTAGACAAAGTGATCAAGTTGGTCTCTAAGGGAAGGGAAGAAAAAAACAATCAAAGAGATAAATTGCCAAGAGCTGCCAGGCAATTCCTTAGAATTGCCACGTACTGCCAGGCAGTGCCAGGGTACCCCCACCCACTCAAAAGGAGTGGCTCATGAGGCCCTCATGGCTGCATCTTTTCAATGTGATTTGTATTGCCCTAGCAAACACATATCTTGTGATAGTACTGGGGATTTTTTTGGAATTGTGTGTGTATATTTACATGAAATTTTTGTAGCTGACAGAGACACATTTGGTGAGTGAGCTGCATGCAGTAAGTGGTTGCTACAAGCAGGCAGGAAGGGGTGAATGCAGGGGGGGAACAGTGGGCAGGGAGCCATTGGTGTGTGCACAGATGGGCAAATGGTGGACAGGAAGCCGTTGTGGAGCTTATATAGGCGAGGGGGTGACTGCGGGTCTCAGCAGTTGTTGCCGCTGATGACATGGTCATGCGGAAAGCTGAGGCGGACCAAAGTAAACAAAGGCAAGTATCTTCAGAGCTTTAGATTAGGCTGAGCAGATTATCTTT
>LAVV01010353.1:0-12009 GCA_001263375.1 Puccinia sorghi
AGAGGGATATGAACAACCCCTGCTTGCAGGCCCCTCAATAAGAAGATATTTTTATCTTATTATTTTTTGTCCATTTCTTTCTTAAATTAAAGTATCCTTTGGATATTCCCCATCAAACCCTTTTAATACTTCCAGAACTGTCCACAGGAGTCCTCTCCATAAGGATATTCCCCATCAAACCCTTTTAATACTTCCAGAACTGTCCACAGGAGTCCTCTCCATAATTGCTTTGACTATTTTTCTCCTCCTGTAGCTAGAAGGAGTTATCCTTATCAGGCAGACTGACAGGAAGAAAGGAGATGTTTGAGATATGAAACATGATACAGGAGTAAATACAGGTGCCCTGGCTTGAAACAAGTTCCATGACCACATTTTGTGTGCTTGATGTGGCTTTGGAATGTTCTGGTGCATGATAATACACTCAACAATGACATCCTTCTGGTAACGGTGGGCCGCTACGCTACAGGCCAAAATAGCGTAGCCTAGCAGCCATTTTTTTTTCCTGCCAACGCTGTAGCGTTAGCGGCGCTACAGGCTGCTACGTTGTGTTACGCTACGCTACAGCGCTTTTAGCGGCTATTTTCCGCTACAAAGCGCTGTAGTGTAGCGTAACGAGGCCTTTTTTCTTGTTCCGTTAGTGTTAGCGCAAAACTGCTAATGGCTACGACAAAAGTTGTTAGCTGTGAGCCGTTTTAAGCTACACTACACTATGCTAACGCTACGCATAGCGTACAAATCCAACCTTTCCACACCAACTGAGAGGAGCCTGTCCTGATCTAGTAGTCCTTAGATTTTTATTATTATTTATTTATTTAGTAGTAGCAGTGTTAGAGTCAAGTAGCAGTTTAACCTTTCTAGATTGAGTGAGCAGTAAAGCAACATCAAGAAGAAATATTAACAATAAGAGATCATAGTAATATTTAGGCTTGATATTATAGATATATATTTCACATATTCAATCACAATAAATTGTTTAGCCCCCATCAGAAGTGTGTTAGGTATCCAAGAATATTTATTAGGTTATCTAGGTTTGATAGAGGCTAGTAAACATAGTAACTCTGTCTTGAAATCAAATATCTCTGTTTAAATATTGATTCAAGATTCCTTATATTTGTGTAGTACTATTAGAGGGGCAGGTATTTCAAACAGACCGTCAGTATTAATAGATTTATCTAGTTGTGCATTTGATTTCCCCCTCAGAGAATCTTTAACAGATATTATCATTGCCCCACAGGAGTCCTACAACAGTAGATTTATGATAGCGTAGCTTAATAAGCTAACACTAAGGTACACTAATGCTATGGGTAGAATAGCTGTCCTACCATTGGTGGGAAGATGACTTAGCATTGAGGGACCTCTGGATTCCTGATTGGTGTGGATCTGGTTTGTTTTTGGCCTGAGTTTGAAAATTTTCAGTGCATCTGGTGTTGAATTTTCAAATCATCCATTCTTCATGTTTTTTTTCTTTCTCTTTCGTGAGTCATCCTACCTGGTAGTCTGAGATTAACAGATCATGTAAATAAACATCAAACTAAGCATGTCTAAATTGACCTTGATCCTTAGTTGTGTGCTAGATTTTTTTATTCTAATCTTATCTCCTTGCCTCAAGATCTTATATTGATTATGAGTTATCCTGTCTCAGCTTAACAACCTGACACAGTGTGGGTGTTCCTTCTATGAATCCTTAAAATAATTTTCTTTATTCTTCATCATCTGGCCAACCACATTTAGCTCTTTGATATTCATTATCCATTTCCTTTCTCAACCACATTTTGATCAACTTGTACTTAGTCTATAGATTTAGCCTAGTTAACACCGAAAAAAAAAAACCTTTCTCAACTGCCTGCAGTTGACATGCAGAAATACCCATGAAGATTCTGTTATTACTCCAACCATTCTCCAAAAGTGATTCAACCAAGCTTTGATGCACAGTCACTGTGCAGACTGCACAGTGACTATGCAAAAACATCTACACATGCAAACATGTGGAGTTTGGATGGCAGTTTGGCTGGAGCATGCTGCATGTCAACTGTAGGCAGTTGAACAATTTTTTTTTTTTTTTGCAGTGAAACCAACCCATCCATGGCTCCGCCTTGAATGATGCGCCTAAGATGTACCAATGAAAAAAATTCTCTGCAACATGATTCAATCTCAAGATGCCATTGTGGCAAACTCAAACCAAACATGGCAAATGATGGCAGGATATGAAATGAAATCAAATGATATAGATATATACTGTGCAAGGGGGATGGGTTTGGGGGTGAAGTGATAGATGTAATTAGTTTTTCACATGAAGAACCCACAAATGTCACAAGCTTTGTAGGTTTCACTGGAAGGGTGTGGAGTCCATATCCCACCTGAACTGTTGCCCAAGAGAAATAGAAGGCTTGATAGCATCTGAGGCGCAGGGTGGTTATGGGGTTTAGGGCGCTAAACCGGGGACAGCGGTCAGCTTTGACACCCCCAGCGGAGGTGCTCTAACGGCAGCACTTCTAGTAAAGTGTCTTAGCTCCTGGATAAGGGCTGATTCAAATCCTGCCCAAGTTAATCTTACTTGCCAAATGACTGAAAAATGCATTTTTACTGTTCAACACTTTGGGCAGGTTGACATAAACCAATCAGGGCCATAGCAGAAGACCACACACACACATTTGTTTTGGCAGGAAGAGGAATGACCAATACTTTTTCTTAGTCACTACACAGGAAGTCCTTGCAATGATCTATAAAAAAAAAAGAAATGTTGGGCAGTGAAGTGACTCTTCTACAATGACCAACCTTTTTTTTGTTTCAATTTATCTTTTGTTTTTGTTACATTTGCATGAGTAGCAAAGAAAGGAAACGGACATAAAGTATCTACACACAGGTGAGCATGACAGAACGAGATGACGAGCCATGGGGCAGGTAATCAAGGGTATCCAAGATATGGATAGAGACGCTCCCAGAAAGTCCTGAGGTACGGGGAAAGAAAAAATAAAGGAACAACCTCATCTAGTCAGCCCCGTGAGAGGGGAAGCAAGGAATTGATAGGATCAGGACGCACAGAAATGCTTGAATGATTTTTTTTAGCCTAGACGGTTCCCAGTTCCCCAGGCGTGACGAGAGGGTGTCGGAGCTTGAGGGGCAGAATTGCCAGCAGGGCGGACGGGAGCCTGGCCGCCCCAGGTGCGGGAGCGGGCCGCGAAGGCGGTGCCACCCCCGAGTCGCTGGCCACCAGATGCGACGCCGTCGAGGAGCCGGACGAGGAAGGCGGGAGCATACATGAACCAGGGACGCTGGCCGCCGTTGGAGGGCGGATAGACGTTGTTCAGATAGTGGATCCCGTACCCCGCTATCACTCCCGACAGCGACTGCGTCATCAGTGGCATCCCCCCTCGCACGAAATCCAGCGCTAGCATCGCAAATGGAAAGTACTGGATAATCCACAGAAACCTTCAAGTCAGCCTTTTAGTTGTGTCGCTGGTGTTCATCATGACCAGAGATGTTGCTTGGGAATAAAGGGATTGAATTGGTACTTAACGGCTGCCTTGAAGGGCGGTAGGCCAAACAGTGATACCAGAGAGTCTGGGCTGATTTGTGACCACATGAACCCCAAGCCGCTCATGAGAGGCCCCCAAAAGATCATGGATTTCAGCGGGTAATTAGTGCCCATGATGGCGAGCATTAAGCAGATGATAGTCCAAGCGTAATCGGCGGGTCGACCGGCAAACGACTGAGTTTCTAATGCGATCGAGTTCCTGTACAGGAGGAACAGATCGAACAGGAGCTGTAGTCCTGAGCCGGCAAAAAAGAATGGTGCTTTTTTTCATGGTGGATTCAGCTTCAGTCATTATGATTTAGCTAGAATATCGAGAAAAACTCACTAAGTATCCTCCATAGCTCGAATTTTTGCAAGATATGTCGAGTTGAGAAGAGGCTATAGAAAGGGAATAAATTAAGCATTAGAAGACTCAAAACAGCAGGGCAAGATTGAAGGAGTGATCAAGTGAGGTGACTTACTTACATATAGTAAGGGTTCACTAATCCGAGTGCAACTGGGCCAGTAACAGAGAGTGATAGTCCGAGCAGTGTTCGTGTTACGATCGGGATCTTCTTGAGTTCGTTCAGGATTTCTGCCATTTCTCTTGAGGATGTTGTGGTGTCCTGACTGTGGTCGCAATTGAAGTAGCTTCCCAAGCACACACCTACTCACTGCGCAGCGCGCACACGTCAGCGAGACCCCGAGCTTGTCCCCGTGACCACCTCTTCACCAACTTGAGACTCACAGCATTTCCGTGCTGTCGATCCATCTCTGCTACTAATCACCCTCTTGGAAGAAAGCGCCGCTCACTTCAGGGCCACAACCCAATCAACCACTGTTCCAACCCTCCGAGAGAGTCGCCGCGGAATAAGAAATTTGGTTACTTGTTTCACTTTTGTTTTACACCCCTATTTTATACTTACATAACAAATCAGAGAGCTACACACAGAAGGCAATAGGGTCATCAATTCAGCTAGGAAGAGCAGGTAAAATTTAAAAAAAATTAAGCGAATCTAGCTCTTTCTAATTGGGCTCTTTTGGATGGGGGTCAAGTGATTCTACCCGCTACAAAGTGGATGATGTTTCGTGTGTTGTATTTGACGGAAACTTCGGGTGGATTCATGCTGACTTGAGATCATGTTTAGGGGCAAAACCCGAGAGGTGAGCTTTTAAACCGGAATGCTGTTTCCAAAGATCATTTGACCGGAAGATTTCACATTCGGCGCAAACCTATCGATATGATACCCAACCAACGCTTCCGGATTTAGTAGGGGTATATGATATTGGTACACCGTGAACAAACCGCCAAGTAACTCACCGAGTTGCTTGAGTAGCAGGCTGAGGTTTGAGGGGCTCGGGTATGTCTTTGAGGCCGATTGCTTTGGCAACTTGAGAACCCAGATCTTTGTCGACGGCCAAGAATATGGCCACTTGGTCCTTCTTGATACGTTCAATACTAACGTTTCCAAGATGCCCGCTGACGTTCTTAACGAAACGTTCCTTGGCGCCATCGTCAAAGACTTTCGACCATAGCGCACGAGCAGGCTCAAAGTCCAGCTCCGTCACTACAGAGAGATCAGCGATTGCTTGCCCGATGAAAACCTCATGATCTCCGGGAAATTGATAAGGCCTGGGTGGATACTTGATCATGGGGTTGATCGTGCTCTTGTAATTGGGTCTGTTTCCTTGATTATCTCCCAAAGCCATACGTCCATCTCGCTGGAAGTTGGCAACCGGGCTGATAGATTTATTGACAGGAAGCTGCGTGTAGTTGATCCCCAATCTGTAAATATGTGCGTCGTTGTAGGAGAACAGTCGCGATTGGAGTACCGGATCGGCGCTGGGTTCGACGCCTGGAGGCAGATGGGATGGCGAGAAAGCCACTTGCTCGATTTGAGCGTGGTAGCTGGAAATAATTGACGTCCTCAGTGAATGGGCGCGGAAATATCGCATCGAGAAAGCATCAAGGGACACCTACTTGATCGGATTTTCATTCAACACGAACTTGGCAAATGGACGCAACGGGAATTCTTTGTGCGGCCACACCTGGGAGGGTCAAAAATCAGCGTCAGTTTCTCTTGAGCGATTTTCAAACGCAATTTAGCTCAAAAATCCAAACCTTTGTTAGGTCTAAAATGTTGTAACTATTTTGTTTCAGAGCATGTAAAAACAAAGAAGTTAAAGATTTCGGCATGTCTAAACCAGTTTATGCAACGACTGACCGAAACTTTTGCGCTTGTTCAGCAGACATCTCTTGGATATAGCAAGTCCAGGATGGATATTCTTTCTTTTCGATAGCATCAAACAAATCCTTGGTCGAGTGATCGGGGCTTTCGCCGGCCATTTTGACGGATTCCTCTTGAGTCAAGAAGGCGCCACGTTTTTGATCTGCCAAACAGTGAATCTTTCATGTAGATGATTGGTTCCAGTGGAGGGTATATAAGTGCTAGTGCTTGAACGGCAGAGGTCTTGCATGCATCACTGACCTGGACATATTTGAAAGTTCCAGATGCATTGACGAATTTGAACGTGTGGCCGGAATACCCATTCATGCCACGATAACCGTCGGGCACACCACGATCACCAAATAGAATCATGACTTGGTGGATCGACTCTGGATTCTGCGACAAATAATCCCAAAACCTTTTTGGATCGATGGTATCCAAAATCAGCCATCAAAACGATTCCCAATGTCTTCATTAGGATATCATAGCAAAGAGTTAGATGCATACATGTTGGGATCATCTCCATGAGATAGATTAGATTGAGGATATCTTTTTTGGGTGTGAATGAAATGGGGAAACTTGACGGGATCCCTGAGGAAGAAGACGGGGGTGTTGTTGAAAACCTAAAGAAAAGGTCGAGAGGTCAATCTTTCGACAAAGAGGAGAGTACTCCCAAGCAAGGAGTTGAAGAATTACCCAATCCCAAATTCCTTCTTCAGTTTTGATCTTGATCGAGAAGCCACGTGGGTCTCTGGCGGTGTCTGGCGAGCCTCTTTCACCCCCGACAGTAGAGAATCTGGCGACCACGGGTGCTTTGTTGCCGACCTTGCTGAATAGCTTGGCACAACAGATATCAGAGATATCATGTGTGACTTCTAGATAGCCCAAGGCACCCGATCCTTTGGCATGGACCACGCGCTCAGGGATACGTTCACGATGGAAATGCTGGAGGAGATCGATGTGATGATAATCTTGGAGCAGCAATGGACCATTGGTTCCTAACCTTTGAGTCTCGTAAGGTTCAGGATATGGATTTCTACCTCATCGACATCGTCAATTCAAGCGTTGCACTGGTGGTAATAGCATCTCTTCAAGGAGAAACGACTAGAGAGAAAGAGAGCGGCGGCTTACCCTCCAGAGGTGGTATACACCGCATCGTGACTGCTCTCATTTGTCTTAGCAGATGACATAGTGAAAACTAATCAAAGGTGGGAGCAGGGAAATAAGGAAGTGGGAAGCAGGGAAGGACGGAAGGGATGATTAGGCCTTGTTGACCGTCGAGTGTTTATGGAGTGTGTGGGAAGAAGGAAAGGATGGAAGGGATGACTAGGCCTTGTTGACCGTCAAGGGTTTTGGAGGGTTACCTTTTCCAGTGGGTATGCTGTGTCGGGGAATCACCTGAAATCGGAGATTGTTGTGACGTCATTGTAATCCTCTGGCACAATTCCAGCTGCAGCTTGATTGACCTTCGGCTTGCGATCCAGATCCTGCCAGTAACAACAGACCACATCACTTGCCCTGGCCTACGGCTCGTAAACTCTATGCTAGTACTGATCGGGGACTCCCAGTCCATACAACCCAGATCGCATGAACTCCTGATGTTCGATAAATTTACTTCCTCTGCTTCCTGTGATAAATCTTCAATGCGGGATGATCGTGGCCACAGCAGAGGGCATCAAATGAGTCAGAACAGCAATCTGCATCCCACTGATTTGTTGCGCTTCATTGAGTTACTCCAAAGAAGCCAATCTCTGAAACTTGCTGATTCATGCTTGAACACTTATATGGTGTTGGGATCAGCCCTTGTTCAATAATCAGAGGCTATTTATCTGCGTAATGCTGGTGAAAAGTAGTGTGAGATCAATGGTGAGCTTGAATGTTTATTGCAGCTGATGACTCTGAGCAGTCTGGATATTCAGGTTGAATGTTTTTGTTATTCAGGTGCAACTCATCAACTGAAAAACAACATGATCCGAGCTCTCAATCACAAGGATCCAAGTAAGAGTGATGGCAGATACAATCAAAACAATATCAAGAAAAACAAATGACTAGTTTCTCATCAAATAGTTCCAGAAGTTCTTCAAAAACAGGATAAAAAAGGTTAGGAATGCAGGTACTGATTAGGGTGGCTGGTTGATTAAAGCCCAGAAAGGAGAGGAAGTCTTTCAAAGTGTGAAGAATTCCTCAAAGATAGCTAGTGAAGAAACTGTGTCTTTGTTTTCAATTATTCCAAACAGATAAGATGATCCAATTAAAGAAAGACAAACAGAAGAATTCAAGAAAGAAAGAGCATACCATATAAGAAATCACAAAAGATGAAACAAAAGAGACAGAGGATAAAGCAGGAAGAAAATAATAATAATAGAAGTCTAAAAGAAAATTATCAAAAACAAATTCAAAGGAGCTTGAGAATTTTGGGTGCCAAGCTTTTCTCACAAAATTGAAGTTATGAATTGCCAAAGCTGAAGGGTTTGAGGTTATGAGAGAAGCATTTTGGAGTTTATGTGAGTTGATATAGTTTGTTTGACTTTATCTTAAGAGTGTAGTAGATTTGAGAATGAGAGTTTGATAAGTGGAGCAAAGGAAATTCAGAGGTGAGATTTGGTTAGGTTTGATGATTTGATTTTGTATTTTCTGTGGCAGGAATTTTGGTGCTGCAATGGCTCTGCTGATTATGTTGTCAAGGTTCTTCCTATTATACTGAATTAGTGGAGTCATCCATCCCCATCTTCCGATCATCTGGTTCTTTATGAGGTCCCAGTTGTTGGTGGTTCTTCCAGACATGTCCTTGTTTTCTCTAAGTAAGTCTGGGTTTCTGATTAAGTTGGATATCTGAAGGATGATATCTTCTTCTTGCATTGCAGCATTCTCTAGCTACTTGATGAACTCAGTGATTTCCATATTGGTTCCATCGTAGAAGAGGGCCTTGTTGACTGGTCTGATCTTGACAAATCTTCCTCAAAAGGGCTGTTTATTGTAGGGTGGGAGTTCTGCTTCAGCATTTAAAAATTTTTGCTCTTCTTCCTCTGGTTGAAGGTATAGGTTGGCTGTCTGGACCTGGGCTGGTAATGGCCTATTGGATTCTTGAACACTAGGTATGATTGATCCTTCCCTTGGGCTAGAGTGGGCTGATTTTTTGGTGTACTAAGAAGATGCTGATGATTCCACCTTGTTTTCCCTGTATTTCTAGTTTATCCATATTGGAGAAGGTGAAGGGTCTAGAAAGGGAGTTTCTCCTATACTGGGGTCTGGACATGTCTTCTGAGGTGATGATTTAGGATTTTCAAGTGCAGGGTGAAGATAGGTTGTGAAAAGGGCATGAAGTTGAGGAATAGTAATCTGGATTGAAGGAAGCTAACAAGTTATGGATCTGATGACATTGCTCAAGCCTAAAGAAAGGTAGGGTTCTGATGACAGGGATATGAAGTGACATGGTAGTGTAATGGTATGAAGGCTGATAACAAGTGTTGACTGGATAAAGGGGTACGAATCTGATAGCTGGTGATGTGGCAGTGAAAACAATGTATTATGAGGCTGATTTAATTAGGATGTTTTTGAAGTTTTGGGATTTTTATATAGGGTGGCTAAAGCTGAAAACTCAAGATCTATCGGGCCATTGTTGAGACATCACTTGTGGAATTACTCCTATGGGGAATAGAGCTTGAGAGGGATGAGTGCTTGAAGGATTGCCTCTCTGGGTAAGCTTGGGAGAGAAAAGAAATACAAGAAACAAGAGATTGAATCTTGAAGGATAAGGTGAGTAGCTTCTCAAAGATTTCGGGTTATAGTGTAGACCCAGACTAGATACTGGAGTAAAGAAGGGATGGTGAAGGGATAGCTGATTCAGGTAATTGTGTTTTAGACAAGATAAGATATATAAATATCATAAGCCTCAATGAGGCTATGACCAGTGTTAAGAAATAATTCTTGATTCCTTGTGAGCTGGGTATATGTTCAGGCATTGGAGGGATGGTGTAAACTCAGACTGGATACTGGTGAAAAAAAGGTAAGATGGATGGCTATAATAATTTCCTATAAGACTGTGACCATTTCTAAGCAATACTATTATGTTTCTGAGTGGCCGGCTGATGGGGGAACAAAATCCAGGGGAAACAAGGAACTACTTATAGTAAAATAGATGGTTGGAAAAAACAGTAAAGGGGGAATAACATTCTAGAGAGAGGGAAAAAGTGCCAAAATTTGGAAAAGTCTAGTAGAACAACATGGAAAAGTAGAT
The DNA here is from genome assembly GCA_001263375.1 of Puccinia sorghi. Classification (NCBI taxonomy): domain Eukaryota; kingdom Fungi; phylum Basidiomycota; class Pucciniomycetes; order Pucciniales; family Pucciniaceae; genus Puccinia; species Puccinia sorghi. The sequence continues at coordinate 9,980 of LAVV01010353.1, forward strand.
TGTTGAGATGCTAGAGTTGTGGTTGGGTGTATTGTTGAGAATTTTCATGTGTCAGAGTTGTGGCTTCAGGTTTGAGGGGTTCAGGTGAGACTTCTAGGAGTTAGTTGCATGTTTATCCTTGTGTAATGTTGCCTGTGACACTTGAGGGGGCCTTGGTTTGAGGTTATTGCTGTGTTTGGGGCTTGTTCAAGCTATGAGGTCCTGTGGAAGATTGGCTCACCACAGTGTGCACTCCCACACCAGCCATGCAAAGAATAAATGATCTTCTACTTGTGATCACATATGGTCATACTGTTAATGTCATAGAGGATCTTTCTCATCCACTAATCTTCCTTATTCTTCCACGGACCAAGCGCTAGCAGGATGATTGTCCCATCAATAAAACCAAAACAGTCTTTGAATAAATGTGACTGTGGCTGTGATTTTTGCTTGCTGGGCTCACTTGCTGTGTTGGCCAGCTTAAACATATTTTATTTTCATACAATCAATGCCTGCAGAAATCTTCAAATGTAATTGAAGATTCTCCCAACTAGGGATTCCAAAAATGCAGTATTAAATCAATATAATTTTTTGACAAAGGGGGAAGAAAATTCCAAAAACATGCCTGATATACCAAACACATTAGCACAGTAGTCAACCCCACCTGCTGTTCCAGATAAGCCAAGATTGGACAGTGTAACAAAAAACTGCCATTCAACTGGTGATTACAGTTTATATCCCTTGGGTAGGGAAATTATATGCCCCTTATCAGGTCCGCTAGATGTACAAATTTGCCCCTACTCATTTGAGCCTGTGGGACATGTGTTGATAAACAAAAAAAACTATTTTTCTGATAATCTGAGAAGGAGCATCAACAAAGGCAGAACAAACTTACTAAGCGATAAAACTGAGTTGTGTGAAAACTCAAGATTCAATCAGAAATGTTGCAAGCAGGGTCTTTGCATGTGCAAAGTCCAATCACACAAAAGGAGCAATGTCTTGATCTGCACAGCCAAGTTCTACATTTCAATTCACAATTTCTCTTGTTGTGAGGACTTCAATGCCTCCATCATATTGACAAGATTCAAAGTTATGAGGACCTGATTGATTGGAAAATGAATTGAGAGCCTAGCGGTTTTTATTAGCTTTAACAAAAACATTATAACCACCATGACCACATCTTGAATCAGGAGAGATATGCAATTGTTGTAGGAAATTGAATCCAACACAAGTAATGTGTGCAACTTCATAAAGTTGTCCATGTTGGAGAGAATTGGTGGGTTGGTTTTTTATTCTTTTGTTCAAGTGATTGATGAATCGTCTGTGGCGGTGAGAAGGGCAGCAGGGGATTGGGTGGACTATGTCAGGGTATTTTTCATATGAAGCATTCCAGCGTTTGATCATACTCCCAGCCAAAAACAAAAAAACTATACATTCATTTCAAGTATGTCATTTGAATGGACATACATGTATGGGAAATAAATGATTCCATCTAAGACAAACCTCTGGACTACACAGATTGCACAAGTTCAAATTTTTTTGAAAATTTGTCTGGCACATTGCATGGGATTTTTTATTTTATTTTTACTTTTTGGGGTGAAGATACTCTATTTTTCAATTGATAGATTGTTTCCTTTATCTGAAGTTTCAACATGGCTTTTTGGAATGTACAACTGCATCAAGGCAAAATGATATCCTGGCATAAAACTTATCAGACATTCCAATTGTGCTCCAAACAGTCCCACCAGGCCGCTTTACTATGCATCAACAGAAAACTGTCCTGAAGTTAACTCTTGATTGTGATTTTTTTTTTGATTAATTTGGTCCTCTCATTGAAAATTTCTGTCCCCATTTTTACTTAATTGTCCTTCTTTAGAATAATTTTGTCCTTGTTTCAACTTCAATCTGTCCTTGAGTTAAATATATATTGTCCTCTAATTGAAATATATAGTCCTGTTGTTAACCTGAACTTTTCCTGGTTTTGATTAAGCTGGACATTTTTTTGTGGCGCTCAGGATGCCCAAGTTTTAGACAAAAAAAACAATACATAA